>JANHFO010006408.1:0-17615 GCA_032468095.1 Pareas carinatus | reverse complement strand
ACCCTCCACCCCTCTCATTCTGTGTATGTGTATGTCTGTGTCTTTCTTTCTGTGTGTGTGTCTGTCTCTCTTTCTAGAATCCCGAATCCAAATACAGCTGGAGAGGATCCTGCAGGTTTTCTGGGCTTCCAGTGTCCAGCCCATTTGAAATGGCCACCTCCCAGCCTTTTCCCAGTCTCCATTTTAGCCTCCTCCCCACTGTCTCTCTCTCTCTTCCTCCCTCTCTCCCCCCCCTCTCTCACATTCTGTGTCTGTGTCTGTCTCTGTGTGTGTGTCTGTGTGTGTATCTGTCTCACTCTCTCTCTCTCTCTCTCATTCTCTCTCTCAAGCAGAAAGAAATATCACACTAAAATGTGCAATACTAACATAAGCTTCAATTATTTTTAATAATTAAACTAACTTTAATAATTTTACTATAATTAAACCTGTGAAGATTTTGCTATGATTAAATAAGCATTTTTTATTTTGTTACAAGCTTTTTTAGTTTTATTAAATAGGTGCCTTTTATATTAATAAAATTAAAACTTCCAGTAGCTTCATAGGTGACATGCTTCTATTTTTGTTCCAAAAATTCAATTTTTGGGGAAATCCCCATAGCAGAGCATCGGTACCGTAAGCTAGTTTTATATATATATAAAAGTTTAATAAATCCTGCTATGATCAGTTACTTGTGCGTGTGTTTCCTGGAATTGTCTGCTGAAAGTTCTGACACTACTGACCCCAAAGGATCAATGGGACAATCCACTGTTGTTGTTATTTTTAGAACAATTAATAATTAAACAAGTAGTATTTATTAAATTATTTTCACACACTGTTTAGTGGTCCATGAACCATCCAAAACGTAACCTGAAGACTCTGGCAACCTCTTTCTTAACCCTTCTTCTTGTCGTCAGAACTAGTTAATTCTAATTTTAAAATCTGCGAAACAACTGGGAACATGGAAAGCTTTTCACCTGCATTTATTTGCTAAATGTATTTGCCACCTATCTCACTGTGCGGATACTTTAGTTGAAGTATGTTTGACCACATGTGGAAAAAATAAATACTTTCACACAGACAGGTGGCAGGCAGTACCTTGTGTTCCGGTCTTGGTCTCGGATCTTCTTCTCCATCTCTGCATCAGTGAGGGTTTCAAGCAGTGGGCACCACTGGTCGGCATCTCCAGTGTTACGAATGGCGATCTCCACAGTTGGCAGGGGGTTCTCACTAACAGGCCAGGATGACATAAGAGAGAAGAATCAGGGCTAACGAAGTCCTGAGCTCCAAAACTTGGGGAGTACAGGGTCACATCCTTTTATTCTCAATCACATCCTATATGGACTGTCTACATCCAGCAGAATTGAATCTGAAGTTAAGCAGAAAAGTTGGCTTCAGATTGTGGAAGACACTTGGATTCCACGGTACAAGGAAGCAGAGGTGCTGCATTACAGCCTCTTTCAGTCACAATAGCTGAACATGTGGTAGGAGTGGGAAATCTGTGCCTCTCAGAACGTCTATTTCCAACAGTCCTGAGCAGCACAGCCAAAGGAAATATTCAACAATACCCGGTGGTCCTCAAATTGGCCATCTCTCAGATCCCCTCACTTGGGGACAGAATCAAAGCATAAATACCTGAAGGCGTACGTCTTCTGATGCCAGCTCAGTTGCCCCCGGATGCTGTAAGCGATGGTGGTGACGAATTCACCACCCAGTCCAAGCTCTGAGCACAGCTTCAGGGCAAACTTCTCAGGGGAATTCTCCTTCTCAGACATATCCCACTCAAACTGGTCCACCAAGGAGATGTTCCCCACATGAATGTTGAGCTAGAAGCAGAAGACACAGGTGAAGTCTTCATTTTTTATATGCCAAGGCAAACCTGCATCTAGCCATCCCTCTCCATCTCCTATAGAATACTAAAGATCAAAGAAATCGATTCAGAGTGCTACAGACCGACCCTCAATCCAAGGTCCCCATGCCTGCTGCCTTCCCTTGGAGAAAAAAAGATTCCATGCAACGTCCCCACAATCATATGATCAAAATTCATCACCTATTTACAATGGTTGTGGTATCCTGGGATCACATGTTGATCATTTGCAAACTTCCCAATTGGGCTTCTGACAAGCAAAGTCAATGGGGGAAGAAGAATTTAATGACCATGTGATTCACTTAACAATTGCAGTGATTCTGTCAGCTGCTGTAAGCATCTATCATACCTGGAGTTAGGGGGCTGAGTTTGATGGGACGTGTGGAATGGGACTGGCCCTGCCTTGAGGAGGAATGGAGTGCAGCTTTGGACATTCAACTGATTGAAGACCTGATGGGAGCCAGGCATGTGCCGTCGGAGGCACCTCAAGGACGCTGGACCCAGCTACAGCTGAATGACTCATTCAGTGCCACCACAGCAGTGATTGGGCTGAGGAACCTTTGGGGGCCGGGCACATCTCTTCCCTTCTGTAACCCCATGCTGAATGTATTCAGAGCTTGCCTAGCCACGCTGCACTCAACCACCCAGTAAAGGTACCTTTTCTCTATTTCACATTGAAGGGTCGTTCTTTCCTGGGAGGCGTGGGCCAGCCTCACAGATTCGCTTAATACAAAATCAATGCGACTCACTTGACCACTCTCTTGGCATTGGAAATTCTGGTTCAAATTGTGGTTCTAAGTCAAGGACTTACTTGTATCATATTCTGAACACATTATGCCAAGGTTGAACTCTCTAGAGAGCCAACAGACGCTTCCCTACACCTTCGCAGTGAGATGGAATCACTGACAGAAGAAGTCAGCAGACCTGGCATGGTTGGCAGAACTGCCGTGGTGCAACACGTGGTCTGTACCGAGGAAGGACTGATGAAAGACGAGGACAGAGCTGCTCTTTGTCAGAGGGAGCTTCTGCCCCCTTTGTTAAATGAAGTCAGGGCTGGACAGGTCAGAACAAACATGCAAACAGGGAATAGGTTCCATAAGAAGCGTATGGTAAATGGAACTAATAAGTGATGGATGAATGTGAATGCAGAAAGAAGGATGCTGAATGATTTCGTTATACAGATAAAAACAAATGAGTAGAATACAAAACCAATAAACAAGAGATGACTAAACAGTTGTGAAATGCAGAGACCATGGCTTTTGTACAGAGGTGATGAGATCATCAAAAAGAGAGAGGTGAGAAGTTAAATCGTTGGGATACAGATGTGCTGGGGGCAAGAATGATTTTCAAAGACAGAAGAAAATTACACAGAGATGCAACAAATGTGGAAAAAACCTGCTGCTGCGCTTTCTGATCTTAGTCTCCGGCCTTTGTGTGGCTTTTTTATGCTCTGCATCGCCTTATTAAAGCTGACCTGCCTTCACACGCAAGAATGCTTTGCGGGACTTTCCCCACTGCCACACCCCCTCCTTGCCTTAATGATGACTCGCTGATCCGACTGGTCCTCCAGGATGCTGTCGGTAGGGTATGACTCAATTTGCTGTCGGATTGCAGATGCGATCGCAGGAACAAAAGTGAGGGGATTCAAATCCAAGTCATCACAGAGGATCTCTGAAAACATTTCCGGAGTCATCAGCTTTTCTGATAGAAACAAAAAGTCTGCGTTATTAGGGAAATAAATGCCACAACACCACCTGCCGCTGTGCTACAGCATTCTAAGGCAGTGGTCACCAACCTGTGGGCCTTGAGAAAATTTTGGTGGTCCGCAGGAAAATCTGGAGATTTGAATTTTTTTGTATAGTTGTATGGTTTGTGTGTGTGTGTATCTCTCTCTTTCTCTGCT
The DNA here is from genome assembly GCA_032468095.1 of Pareas carinatus. Classification (NCBI taxonomy): domain Eukaryota; kingdom Metazoa; phylum Chordata; class Lepidosauria; order Squamata; family Pareidae; genus Pareas; species Pareas carinatus. The sequence goes on along the minus strand of JANHFO010006408.1, from coordinate 13,869 downwards.
TCTCGCTCTGTATGTGTGTGTGCCTGTCTTTCATTCTCTGTGTGTGTGTGTCTGTCTCTCTTTCAAGCAGGAATAAATATCACACTAAAATGTGTAATACTTAAATAAACTTCAATTATTTTGTAATAATTAAACTTACTTTAATAATTTTGCCACAATTAAACAACCTTTAAAGATTCTGTTATGATTAAATAAGAATTTATGATTTTGTTATAATTAAAGCTTTTTAAATTTTGCTATATTAAATAGGTGCCTTTTATATTAATAAAATGGAAGTTCTCTGATCATTCTTTTACAAAGGGCAAAAGGTATGTACCTTTAAAAAAAATCATATTAGTGGTCCACGGGATTTAAAAATATGAATTTAGTGGTCCCCGAGGTCCAAGAGGTTGGTGAGCACTGCTCTAAAGGACTTTTGTCAAGCAACAAGAAAAACTGTTTTAATCTGTTCTACAATGACTTAAAATACAGTATGCACAATATATTCAGAGGCAAAAAGAGACTTTCAAAATACAATTCTATGAAGCTTTCATTTCTGACACTAACAAAATCAAGATTGTAGACAGGAGAGTAAAAAGACACCATCAAAGCGTGGGGGAGTTCAACACATGCTGGAGTTGCTTTCTTCAGATTGGAAGGTGTATACCGACTATATATCTGAAGTATACCTATGATGTCAATTACAGGCCTCTCTCATCTTTTTAAGTGGGAGAACTTGCACAATTGGTGGCTGACTAAATACTTTTTTGCCCCACTGTATATACACCTTCCAATCTGAAGTTAAGAGTAGATAAAATGTATTTTAAGGGAAGAGCCATATTTGCTCATGAATGCTTCCAATGCCTGGAATCAGGATCAGGTTAGATCATTTGCATATTTTCTTTACAAACCATTCATATTCCACGTAAAAGCGTCTCTCAGTTTCTGCCCATCGATTTCCATGTCCAGCCGGATTGGGACCAGCACCTCTGGTTGTGAGGCGTTTTCATGGATCACTGCTGGGTCATGGTCATCAAAGCTGGAAAAAAAATGGTAGGACCGCCACAGAATTAGACCCAGCAGACATAGGGCAAGGGAGGGTAGATTCAAGGAGGAGGAATCAGGAGGGCTCCAGAGAAGATTCCAGCCTTGCAGGAGAAGGAACGTCAAGTACGCTCATCCTTTCTAAGGGAGAACAGCTACTTCTGTGGCATATTCTTTCCGTTCATTTTTTAAATTTAGGACTAAAACTGCTAGATGTTTGTGAAACCACTGGAGTTAGAAGGGACCGCCCTGGGTCCCTTCGGGGAGAAGGGCGGTATACAAATTCAATAAATGAATGAATGAGAACAGCATTAGTGCAGTTAATCACATATGATTAAGAGTATTTTTCATCAGATATATTACAACCTTCACCAAACAGGCTGTTGAACTCCACTAATAAATTTGGTAAATTTTCTTCCAATAATTAGCCAACCACCTGTGCTTTCAATCTTGTTCACTGGATTAAAATGTGGTATTAAAAAGAGGAAGGGTTATCATAAAATAATTTATTCTCCTGTTATGTTGCCATGAGGAGCTTGCCATAAGTGTTCACTCTCTTCTCTCCTTTTTAATTTGACTTCAGAACTACTGGCTAAGAAAAGAAGGTGGAACATCAATTACCATGAATTATTATTACATACTGATAACATTTTATGCTTTACTGACAAGTATTGGTGGCTGTTTAAAGCAACATGTGTAGATGTGAATACAATGCTTTAGTAGTAACAGGTTATTCTCATAGTTAGAAGGAGTAATATTTTTTCTGTTAGTCCTCAAGTTACTGTGGATACACATGGGCCTAACACTTTGCTTCATTCCATTCAAATATATTTCTTTAGGAAGCTTTCTTTGTTGGTAGTACTAATAATTCCAATTTTCTCAAATAAGTATCTATATAAAGAAGTGATTTTAAATCCTCCAAAGTTCATAAAGGTAAATGGCATGTGATTAAAGTAGAAGTGATCAAGTACCCTGGCCCAATCACCCAGAGACAAATCAAGATTTCAGCAACCTATGAAAGGCCAGCATAGGCACCCTAACAGAGAAGGCATATCCCATCAGATGATTATCCTCATAGAATGGTCCTGGACCATGTCTGTTCCATTAGATCTCTGGGACTTGGAGATGATCAATTCCGCAAATAATCCCGACCAATTCCATGCTGAGCTTCACAATTGATTACCGGCACTTTAAACTGAACATATATCTACTGGGAGCCAGTGCAGTTGGTGAAAAAAGGAGTGCCACAGGGGTGTATTGCAATATATTGCTGCATTCTGGACCAACTAGTCTTCCAAGTAGTCTTCAAGGGCAGCTCCATATAAAGTGTGTTGCAATAGTCCAAATGGGAGATGACCTTGTACGTGTGTGTGTGTGACCACGAGCACAGGTTCTCAGTTTATGGATGGGGGCAACTGGAGCCCCAAATAGAGTTGCACAAAGGTCTTCATGGTCACACTGCCAGCTGCTCTTCAGTCTTTTCTGTAGATCATGTAGCCTTAATTCTTTCAGAATCTCCCCAAGCAATACCAGTAATTCAGGAAAACTTACTATCTTTTAAAAGACATTTAATCATTTATATGAAACCTGACTTATTACATGCTATTCTGAGTCTGAAAGCTAAAGATTTTTGCATTTGAAAAAGCTTAGTCTCTAGTTGATGCAAAAACTTTGCACACCAAATCTGGAGCCCTTCCAAAATGAGAGCATTGGGTATGGTTTGTACACCAACACTTCCAATTTGCCCCAAACCAATTGCTACACTCACCAGAGTGGGAAAGTTCTCTTCTTGTCTCGGCCAAGGCGGTTTCTGTTAATGGTAGTTGAGCATGGCACAGCATCCAGATGATGGGAGCTATTGGGAAGGGTTGGAACCCACTGGCTGTTTCTTTTGGCCTTCTGTTCCCTTGAAGAGAAAAGTACTCATGAAGAAGAGGAAAAAGTGCAATTTTTAAAAAAACATTTCTCTTTCCTGGGCAAAAGAGTTCACATGCAACACTTATACCTGCCGTGAGTATTATGTGGATTTCACGGTATACATCCAGCAAAGCAAGTTTTGTGAGCAAGCTTTGTGCCCCACCAGCCCCAGAAGAGGGAGCTAAATCAGCTGGTTACCTAAGGTAGGTGGGCGGCTCAGTGCTGATGGAGACAGCCTTGTACTTCTCATCATTTCCATCCAGGATTTCTTCAACTTCAGAAGCTTTTAAGAGAGTCACACTGGTGGCCAGGGTGGTATATCCATGATCTGGAACAGGAAAGGGAGACCTAGAAACCTCTCAGACAACTAAAAGATCAAAAATCAAGGCTGGCACCTGGGCTGGACTAGTCAGGAAAACAACGCTAGCCAAAAGTGGAGTTCCCGTTCCCTCATCTCACCACCTTCACAAAAGGGAGCCAAGAACATTCTCTGTGGATGCTCTAGTAAACCACTGTTTGAGCAGGAGATAGAGTTATTAGGCAGTTGGATAAATTGCCTATTTCCATGAAATCAATTAACAATAGCATGGGCAATTAATTGCCCACAAACCATCCACACACCAGTGCTCTGCAGAATAGCCAGGTTTTTAACATAAGATTTTCTAAAAATTAGGAGGCCAAGATGGGCTTCCCCAACATGAATGGAGCAGCTGCAGATGGCCCAAATGTAGCAGTGTGAGTAGCTATTGGGGCAACTCAATATGCCCATGTAACACTTTTACTCTGTGTGCTCTACTGATGCCAAGGTACCATTATCAGTCCATGATTCTCATTTATAAAGCCCTACATGATGTAGGGCGAGGGTTATGGGTTTCAGCCTGTCCCATTAATTAGTACCTTTTAGATATCACAACTGTACGCCTGATGTTAAAAAAAAGGCTTTAGTTCTTGAGAAAGGAACTGACAGGCTTGAGACCAGAACAAAATATGAAAGCTTGTTGTGAGGATCAGCACGGACACCATGACTCGGGTGCGGTAAAGATGGAAGCAATGACACTGGAGCAGTTGACAGGTTTCCACAAAGAGTTCTCTTCCAACTCCCTTTCAACCTGGGCAAGAAATGAAATTTTATTTTTCACAAGTTCTTTTCCTTCTTATGGTGGGTGTCAATGATGGTTTTCTGCACAACTGTCAGGTCAGCAGTTTTTCCCATGATTGTAATTCTTACTGAACCAGACTGAGAGACCATTTAAAGGCTCAGGAACCTTTTGCAGATGTTATGGCTTAATTAGCTGATTAGAGTGGGACACTTTGAGCCTAGAATATGGAACCTTTTCACAATATTCTAATTTTCTGAGATTGTGAATTTGGGGTTTTCATTAGCTGTAAGTCATAATCATCAAAATTATGACAAATCAAGGCTTGAACTATCTCGCTTTGCATGTAATGCGTCTATCTCATATATTGGTTTCCCCTTTTAAGCTGCATTACTGAAATAAATGAACTTTTGCATGATATTCTAATTTATCAAGTTTCACCTGTATAGTTTAAATTGATGACATTTGATTTGCTCATAAAATCTGCTGGGATTTTAGGACTATTGGAACAGCGCACAGACAGTGCAAAAATTTATCTCGTTTTTTAACCAGGGCCATGTCTACATTCTCTCAAGCATTTTCTTCCCCCAAGCTAGTTTAGCTTTCTTCCTGCTATCATATTGGAAGTCTCTTGAGACCCTGGTTATGTCACCAGACCTGGGGCTCTCAGACGTAGTCTTAGAGGACTCCACTGTGATTCATCTTTTTAAACATATTTCCTGTTTTATTGCTGAATTTCACCCAAAATAATTTTTGTGATGAGCAGCCACATAAATATGATGGATAAATATATTTTTATAAATGTGATGAATACATTTCTCTCTCCAGCATTTCCTCATGAATCATCTCTGGGGAAGCTGGGTAGGCAAGAACCAAATTTAAACCAATGAACTAAAAACATACAATATACTGTTAATTATTGAGGGAAATGATCCAAAGCTGTCTCTTTATCTAGTTTTAGGAGTTGCATGAAGATCACATTTTAAGTCACATTTATGCAAAAATGTTGAAAATTCAAAAGGGTTCACAAAAGGTTTAAATACCAGTATACCTTTCTAGTGTTTGTTCTCCTTGCTCTTTTCCCTTTCACAACTTCTTTTCCTTTCTCCTTTTTTTTCTGGCAGATACATTTAAACCCATCACGAAAATTCCTGACACATTCACACCAACTAGAGGATCCTCCTTTTCTTTTTCTGACATACCTGTGGAGCATATGACTGCAGGAAAAATCTATGATTTTCAAATGAACTCTTGGAAAGGAATTTGGAAAGACCTAGAGGACATGAACACTCGGGAGCTGCAGTGACAATCCATTTTCAAGGAAGATGACCGTGTTCAATTATCACAAAATAAGAGATATTAACTTGATTTTTGGTAAGCTATGAAATATCAGGATCAAGTTTCTCTTGATGACTTTGTCAGCACGCACATGTAATTTTCTTACTGCCTTTTGTCAGCAGCCCTCCTCCTCATTTAGAGTATTTATTCAGCTCCAAAATCTAACCTACATTGGTGAACTTCATCCAACTTCTAATTCGATTTGTACTTGTTTCTTTAGTATCAGCCAAGATCAGCTATATGTTCCCATCTGCTATCATTAAATTAGATTCTGCAAATTGAAGTGTGGCTTTTTACAACTGACAGTATAATATACCAGGCCCAAAGTAAGTAAAATAGTACTTACAACTTGTTAATTTCTCAGTACATTCTGTGGCCTAGCGGTATGATTTCCAATTTTACAAGACCTCCAAGCTAAAATGACACAACTGAATTCTGAAGTCTGTATTTCCCTCATAAAATTCTCGTTGTGTTAAAGATGATTCAGTGCTTTTTAGGAGCATTTCTTTTCTAATGATTCTATCTGTAAGTGCCACTTCCATTTCTAAAAGATTTTAGAGACATTTGTTTTCAATATAACAACTGTGAATACTATAGAAACTCATTTTGTTAACTCAAATCTCAAGAGACATGCAGAAAGTAGTTTTCACTGAGTGATTATTAGAATTAGTAGGTCCTGCATGTTAAAAGCAAACAATCCAGATAATCATTCAGGTTCTCAAGTACCAATGTATTCATAATCACAATATGAACTGTGTATTATCGGGTATTTAGAAAATTTTGTATCTTTTACCGTAGTTGCTCCCCCAAATTGCTTAGAATATCTAGGGGATACATTGTAAATATATCATTTCCTTCTTAGGACATTCAAGTCATTGCAAAACCAGAATAGTGAAAACAAATTTGAAATGGCTCAAGTACAACTAGCTCAGAAGACTCAGAACTGTTTCATATTCAGAATGTCTTGTACTCCACAACTCTTAACGAGGAGACAATCTACTACAGCCAACTTCATTCAGTAAGATATGATAAATTGTAGCCCGGTGCATTTCTGTAGAGCTGCAATACAATCCCTGCATACAGTAAACTGTCACATAGGTTAGTAAACAATATACTCATTTTTCAAATATTTGCTCACTGCATATTCTTTATGTGCAAAGTTTCCAAGTTAAATAATGTTCTAATATGGCAAACCAAAATCTTGAAATCTTATTCTATTCCTGCTAATGTAAATATCAAGGTAAGGTGCATTTCCTTTTCCAGCAAACTGCTTAATGGAATAGGCAGAACCAAAGAACTAGGCTACTTTTTACTGTGACAGCAAAAGCAAAATGGTCCTGAAGAATTATCTCAAGCTATAATAGAAATAAAATAGCAAGTCATAATTTAGTGAATTCGCATATGCTTCATATGTAACACTATCTCCGAAGATCAATCTTGAAAAAACCATATTTTAGGCTCGATTCAATTTGTGTTCACCCCACATAAAATCCAGGATTTTTTTTTTTACAACCATGCTTTGCACCAGCTTTGTACATCACGCTAAAGAAAAGGTACGCAACTTGAAGACCAGGACTGTATGAGTCTCTCAAACCCCTTTCCGTGGTTCTTACTGCCAAGATCAGTTTTCAATCATTTTGAGATGAGAAGGGGTGAAACATTAGTAACGGTTAACTCTTCCTACATCCAATGTATATTTTTACTTACTTCTCAGCTTGTTTTGTTTTTTCCAAAATCGTTAATTACTGACTGGCCATCAGTGATCTATTCCCTACAAGGAAGACTGCTACAAAACCTTTTCCTGGTATTTCAGATTTGGAGAAATGCCTACGTTCACATTCTGCAGAATTTTGGTTTACACAAGTTGTGTCCTGCTGCTTATTTATTTGTATCTTGCCTTTATTATTTTTATATACAACTCAAGGCAGAGAAATTGTTCAGCGCACCCTTCTCCTCCAATTTTTTCCACAATAACCCTGTGAGGCGAGTTGGACTGAGAGTGAATCTGATACATCAGATATCCTTTAGCATACCGTCCCAATAAGGGAACTATAGTTGTTCTAATCATTTTTTTCTGCTCATGACCGAATGCAATTTCACAATTTTTAGTTTGGACATGTGTTGGCACACAATCCTTCACTTAGAGGAAAGCAAAATAGGGGTAGTCCTCGACATGACGATTGAGTCCAAAATTTCCATTCTATGTAAGACTGTTGAGTTTTGCCCCGTTTTACGACCGTTCCTGTCACAGTTAAGTGAATTGCTGTAGTTAAGTTAGCATCTGAGTTGTTTAAGTGAATTAGGTTTCCCCATTGACTTTGTCAGAATGTTGCAAAGATAATCATGTGATCCAGGGACACTGTAATTGTCATGAATACATGCAACACAGGTATCTGAATTTTGATCACGTGGCCATAGGGATGCTACAACAGTCTTAAACTATGAAAAAAAACGCTTTTCAGTGCCGTTGTAAGTGAATGGTCCCTAGACAAATGGTTTTAGGTCAAGGACTGCCTGTATGCTGTCATAAACACTGATTACTAGTTCATGATATTCAGGATTTTCCAAAGTCTTATTTATCATTTTGCTTGAATATGATGCTACACACATTGGCTGTTTCTCAGATTAAGAGGAGCTAAATATTCAGCAATTCCATGTAATGAGATTTTATAAAAAATAAAAACTCACACACTAGTAAGCTAGCTAGAAAGAATTGTATTGTTAGCGGAAATATATGTATCTATATGTTCATTAGTACAGGCGCTGAGGTTTTCCCATGGTGCTCTTGATGTACAAGGCACGTACATTTTGCCAATTTTTCTTCAGCAGAGATACAAGGAAGTTGACTGCCAAATGAATGTTGTAGACCAACTCATCCTCAGTCATCTTCACATGACCAACTGCCACAGCAAGACACAGCACCTGGAAAAACACAAGAAAACACTCAGATTTGTTATAATTGAATAGGAATAAAAATTATTAGAACAAGCAGTGGAAGAGGAACAGAGGAACATAATCTGACAAGCCATACTTAAAAACTCACTAGTATGATCTTTGGAAAATTGATCAATTGCAGCTCAGTGTCAACATTAGGCCTTGCCTAACTGAGGAACATTAGGACTGGCCTGGTATTGGTCAGGTGTCCCTATTTAACGAAATCAATCTCAAGTTGGTATGACTAGAATATACAATTTTCCACAAAAGTGGATAGATGGAAATACAAATGCCTTCAGGAAAACAACTGTGATTCTAGGAATCACAACTATTTTTGTAATGAAAACTACAGTACTGTTCTGCTAAGACAAAATATACCATTGTGCAAATTAGAAGAGATAAAACAATTTTATGTACTTTTATACTTCATTGATATTGAAGAGAAAACCCAATTCTGTAGATGTAAATTTATTTTTATTTATTCTTTAAATTTACAGGGTGTCCATCTCATCTGCAAAATGACTCTTTCTCTAGACATTTGGCTGAATATTGTTTCCTTATTCAGCTAGATAATTTTCTCTGGGCCAGCTTTCCTTTAGAGAATACTAGAAATTATTCCACCACCACCCTTGGCCCCCAAATATAGGTAGATTTTGACTTACAACAGTGGAGGACTACCTGTATATGTTGCCAAATTGAAGGAGCTAAAAAAATACCTTTTTCATTTGAAACTTGATTGTGGATTTCACTTCATCTACTTTGCCCACCATATTCTCATTATGAGTGAGAAGAGAAGGGAATTTGCCAGCCTTGTTCAGTCCTGGCCCCAGGATTCGAGGAATTTGTTTGATCAGGGATTCAGAGGCCAGGAAAGCATCGTATTTCTTGGCTGTAATATATATATATAAATACACAACACTGAAAACATGCAAGACTTGTCTCAAATATCTGCAAACAGTTATATATGTTAACAATATGAAATGCAACAAATTAGATTCATGTGCGAGTGCTTGTGTGCAGTCTCTAAATTATATATTTGTTTCAAAAAGAAAAACAAAACACGTATTCTGTATACCCAGCAACATTTCAGATGTGCTTCTCTCAGCACAAAAGAGATTCTATCTGTTCTCAGAATCACTACATTTTTTTTAGCCTGGAGCCAACATAAACACTTCAGTGTTTACTTATAAGTTCATGTATATAGAACAATGGTTCTTACACTATTTGACCCATTTACTCCTTTTTCTGATCTTGATAATATCATTACACTCCGCTAAAACTCTGTTGTAGCTCAGCAGTAGTTCCAAACTGGGTCCTTGATTCACAACTAAGCAATTACAAATTGCTTCATTACCCTCAGGATATAGTGAATACTCCCTTAGAAGTAATTGTCCCCCGTTTGTACAAAACCTTGATTATCAGACAGGAATGAACATATCTTAGTAAATACATATTCCACAACTGCTGCAGAAACAGTCATGTAAACAGTTTCAAATCCATCAACATATAGGACAAAAGATATTTAGATTAGTAGATACAAGTTGCACTATGCTAGAAGGTGTATATTTATTCCAAGGAGTGCTTTTATATTTCAGGGGAATAGATATGGATATTGTTCATGTACAAATTCAAACCATATTCCAATAAATTATTGTGAAAGTCAATTAATATTTATTGAGTTCATGTCCCAAAACAATCAAGCATCTCTCAATGGCTGAAAAATGAACAAAACAATTTTAAACATTTATATAGCCTACCAACATAAATGCAAACAAAAGAAAATGAATTAATAAAAATGCCTTACTAGATCAGGTTGTCCAAATCAGGAAAATATTCCGTAGTATAATTTGATTTTAAATAGCTTCCTTAAGGACAGTATCAGACTACTTACTGAGGCTACTAAAATAATGAACAGGTGCTAGAGTGCTGGAAATAATAACATATTTGCAGGAAAACTCCTTACAGCATAACGTAATTAGAAAGCAACAGCAAAATTATTAGGCTACAAAGTTCTTTGAGATGAGGGCTCCAACAAACCACAATGTTAACATGCTTCCCCTTTTGCCACATTACCAATATGGAAATCTATGGCTCCATCCCTTAATTTTTCAGTTCCAAGCACTCAGATCTTATGCCTCTGTTTTACATTCTTTTTTGCAGGTTTTGGAGCGGGGTGGTGGTGGTGGTGGTGGATGGGAATAAATATACCATAATGTTTTTCATTATTAGTCACAAGAATGTTAAACCAAAGTAAATCTAACATGGTACGGAAAAGAGATGATTCCATTTTATTCAATGTTAAAAACTTGAATATTTTTTTTTATTTTGCTCACCTAGTTTCTTCACTAGCTTTTTGTTCTTATTCAGCTTTTTAAGGGCCTCTATATCCATATGTGGGATGTCAACGGCTTTGGCTTCATCACAATGCTGCTGATCCCCCAAGACACAGACAGAGAATTTAGGTCTCGGAGCAGACTTGAGCCTGGGAGAGCAAAGAAATAATCACAATCAGCCATCTCCATTCAGCAAAGTTATACAAAATTGCAAAGGAACATTCAAAACTGGTGCTGACAAATCTTACCGGCCAGCTAATATGTCATACGTCTCGGTGTACCAGGATCTATCTCTGGCTTGTCAACAATGATCGGCAGGATCAGCAAGAGCCTCACCATACCTCCCCTCATATTTTAAGACCCAGGGTAGGGGTCCGTCCAGCCACACACACTGTATACAGTGGGGTGAACTGAACTACCCTGGCAATTCAGCATTGCACCCAGCTACCACAGATTTTACAAGCCAACAGGCTGTACTAATGTAAACCAAATTCAAAGACTTCTAACAGGGAGGAGGGTGCAAGCAGAAGGCTGGGTGGTACAAGAAGAGTGCCAAACCTGACAGTGCCAGAAAAACGCTTGTCCTTTTGTGGGTCATAGTTTTTCAGACTGATCTGCAACTCCACAGTCTCCAAGAACCTAAATAAAGAAAACAGAATACATATTTGGGTAAAAATTGAAGACAATTGAATACAGTAAGAGAAAGCAATCAGATGACCCTTCAAATGTTTTAGATTACAGTTTCTACAGATTACATGCTTATGACTGTAGTTAATTGGACTTCAATCCGAAACATCTAGAGACCATTGAATACACGAAATGGCAATTTAAGATGAACTTTGCTTTCTAAAGGAAAGCATTTAGCACAAACATATCAGTACTGAGTAAATTAATCCTTCTATTCATACCCCACATTTTTCTATAAATAGCTCAAGACAGCAAACATGCCTACTACTCGTTCTTCCTCCACCCCACAATAATCCTGTGAGATGGGTAGAACTGAAAGAGAATGACTAGTCCAGTTATCTAGCTGGTTTTTCATGCGTAAAATGGGACTAAACTCAGTCCCTTATTTTCTAGCTTGATGCCTTAGATATTAGACTGGCTTTTATTATTTAATTACACACTTAATTATTCCAAACAATCTGTTTTCATCATGCAAGCTTATAAAACATTTCCCTGCACAATCTAACAAAAACCAGCTTACTGCTCAATGTAGTCGCTATTTTTTTCTACACGAAAAATAAGTGGAATATTTGTAAAGTTTACAATATTTTGCAGCTCAATTGATTTTGATACTATCCAAGAGATGTAATTGACCTACTGCCTTACAGAGAACTTTCCAATATGAGCTGACAATGAGCTTTTTGGAAAACGAAGACTACTGCTTTTCCAAAAGATTCAGGATTTCAGTGGCCTTGTTGATTCCAGCTTCTGCCAATCTGCTTCACCCATTTAGTCACTCAAACACTCCAATCCATGATCAGATTCAGCTTTTTCCTTCCAATTACAGAGGAATTCTATCAAATGCTAATTTCACTTTTATACAAGAAGGCAGTGACATGCACATTGCAGCTAGAGCAAACTGTTTACTCAAATTAACTTTATTCAATAGGTCCCCTGGAAATTCTTACTTGCGTGTCTTTGTCTGACTCCCTTGAAGGACTTCCTTCACAGCTTCGTACAGCGTATCACGGGAGACTTTGCTGCTGTGAGAAAACATAACATCTCAAATTAAATCCATATAGACTTTCAGATTCGTGTCAATGTGCTTCTGGAGTTCCAAGAGACGCAACCCCACCCACCCAATATGCTATTTACACAGTAGCTTCTCGATGTGGCTTCTCACGTTCATACATACCTGTGATCACCTTTTGCAACCTTTTGATCAGAAAACTCAATGGGGAAGTAAGATCCATTTAACAACTGTGGCAAGGAAGGTCGTAAACTGGGGCAAAACTCACTTAACCAATGTCTCAGTAGCAGAAATTTTGGGCTCGATTGTGCTCGTAAATCGAGGACTACGTGTATGCTGTGAAATATATCCGGGGCGAGTTAACAACCTCACATTAGAAGCCCGACTCTGCATATTCGCTATCGAGATCAATGTCGTCCAAGCTGTGCAATTTGAACACAGAACCCATTCGGGTTTGACTCCATTGCACAGGAGAAGGGACCGCTTAAAAGCTGCTCTTTGGCTGCTGAACGCTTCAACGGAAGGCGGCCCGGCAGAAGCAGCCTCGGAACGCCATCTAAGCATCGCGGCATGCGAATAAGACCCTCGGGGCTACAAGGCCGTCGCTTAAGACGGGCGTCTAGAAGAATGGCGGCGCCTTCCCGTCCCGGGCGCCTGCCCCAGGCCTGCCCCACCGGCTCACCATCCGCGCCCGCTATTCAACGCTTTCCAACGGAACCCCGAGAGAGAGGATGGCGGCGGATTTCACACGAGGCCTCAGAACACACGCAAACCCACCTCATCTTGGCGCCTCGCTTCACCGGAAAAAGGACCGGGCTCCCACTTCCGCCGGAGTTAGAGCGCCCAGTCTCGCGGGATGCGCGAGCAGGCGGCCACGTCAATTAAGCAGCTTCTGGTCTGGGGCGGGGTTTCTTCTAATCGAGGCCGTCAGGAGGTGGTGCTTAGGGAGTGACGTGTTCCCCCCCCCCTCCCCTCGAGCGTTCGTTGCGAATTAGCCTCGCGACTGGGAGCGGCGGTCGCAGTGCTTTTGTGGATAGTTTTGGATTGTTGCGATCGGAGCGTTGCGAAGGCTCCCAGTGAATTAAGAAATTGTTCTTCTCTAAATGCCCCTAATTGGAGAGTTTGAATTATCCCTTGGATGGATTCTGGAATAGGTCACAGAGCTCACAAGCATCATCCCCAGAGAAGCCCATCAAATAAATCCATCCATGCGCCCAACAATTCGTTCCATCGCATTCTGCTGATACTGACCACTGCACATCTGAGTTGGACTTGCTAGGCTCTAATGTTTTTCCTCTTCTCCCTCCTCAGCAACTGAGTTAAAAGAAGCAACCATTGCATTCACACATCAGGTCAAGGAAAAGTGCAATACTATTGTGTTGTTATTTAAACTTATATACCGCTTAACAGTGCTTTACAGCACTCTCTGAGCAGTTTACACAGTCAGCATGTTGCCCCCAACAATCTGGGTCTTCATTTTACCGACCTCGGAAGGATGGAAGGCTGAGTCAACCTTGAGCCAGTGAGAATC
>JANHFO010006407.1:48275-62671 GCA_032468095.1 Pareas carinatus | reverse complement strand
TATAGCTTGTTAAAGATCTTGTGTAGACTCCATTTTGTCCCTTGTCTAAATCTTTGTATTTTTTAGAATTTCAGACTATTTCCAAACCAAAACCAACTCCAGCCTCGGGCAAGTCTTTAAATTTTTAGGTTTTAGTGAATTATTTCATGTTTTCTTATTCTTGTTATCACCAAATTATCAGCTTTTTATTAGTTCTATTTTTTGTTTATTTTCCTTCTAAAACAGCTGCCATTTTGTAATCCACAAATTTTTTTTAGTCACAATGCAATGCTCGTTAGTTCCCTCCACCAGACAGTACCAATCCATTCAGGTAAAAAACTTCTCTTCTCAATCTCTTTTCTATTACTACAGTCATTTTTCTATTAGTCATTTTTAAGCCAGTATTTTTCTCCTTCTTTCCTCAATATCAGGTTTCCCTGCTTGCTGACTCGCCATTTTAAAACTTGCTTCAGGGCTTGTCTTTCATTTCCCCCCCTTTTTTAAATGTCCCAAAAATGTAATTTCAGTGTGGAGGTACCTTCCCACCCCCTCCTGCTAGAACCTTTCGATCTTTTCTCTTTCTGCTTCCGCCTTGATGTTAGTTTCGGCGTTCCTGCATTTCTTCCTTAATGGCACTGAGCGCCCTTTCTTCGACTCGGTGAACAGGGGTCGAAGCAGAAAAGACAGACGTGTTGGCCGCCGCCTAACATGCGTCTCTGCTGCACCCCTCATCCGTCACCTCTCCGGGGTGACTTAGGACTGCTTATGGTCCCCCGAATCTAGAAATAAAGGGCTTTGGCAGCTGGAACTCTGGCTGCTTCGCCCCGTTCAGAAGAAAACGGAACCGGAAGTCTTCACAGATCGAATTGTTGATGGCACAAAATGCAGTGCTTTACCAGCATGCATGCACAAAATGTTTCATCCTTCTAAATTAAAAAAAAATTAACTAAGCTTAAGCATTCAAAATTGAAGAATTACCTGTATAGGTAGCCCTCCATTAACAATTACTCATTCAGCAACTTTTTGAAGTTAAGATGATGCTGAACAAGTGGTACTTGGCAACAGCCCTCAAATTTTTGCCTATTCCAGCACTCTTGTGTCATATGATCGTAATCTGAGTGCTTGGCAATTTTGAGGACTAGTTGAACATCCCTTCAGTGCCCCCTTAACTTTGAACATTGCTGAAATGGTTGTAACACAGGACTACTTAGCAGAAAATCCACATTGCCACGATCTCTTGGATGAATTTGAATCCCTCATTAAATTCTCAACATATGAAATTCTTTGGCTAGAGATTTGTAAGTATCATTAAATGTTTGTAAGAAAGTTTTTTTTCTACCCACAGGAACAGAAAACAGCAGTATTTGGGAGCTAATTCATATAAAGTCAGAATTAGAAGGAAGACCTGAAACAACCTTCCAGTTGTGCAGCAGGTAGAACCAGATTCATAATTTCTAGGTGGATTGTTTCTACTGCCTGCTCTTTAAATAATATCATAAATTAATCTTAATAAATTAATCTGTGTAAATAGTATACTATTTAGTTTATTTATTCATGTAAGAGTCCTATAATACATTTGGTCTCAGTCAGATGAAATATTCTTATGATGTTATTCAGAGTTCTCAAAAGCGAATGAAGTGCTAATTTGGGGGATATGCAAAAGGCTAACCTGTGCAGGTGGCCTGATACCTAGTTTTGCTTCCTAGAACAGAAATGTTACTTTGGGCAAGAAAAGAATCATTATATACAAAGTGCAACAAGAACCAGGCCTTGATAGCTAATCTTAGCAGTCACTTAATGTTTTGAATTGATTTTTGTGTTGACTTAAATACTGTTTTCCCCCATGACTACAGTGACTGTGAAAGCAAGACCAACATAGTCAAAGTGATTCGTTCAATTCTAAGAGAAAACTTCAGGCGTCAAATAAAATGTGACTTGCCCTTTGAGAAAGCATATAAAAATCACCTAATATTGCATAAGAATCGGATTCCTGTTTCAGCAAAATTAGGTAATATTTTCTTAATATGTATGCCAACATTTTTATGTATTCATTTATGGCAATAATTTTAATCATGGTCAATTAAACTTCAACAGATGTTAGCTGAACTCCGCTGAAAGTCCTGGAGAAGCAGAACAAGATCTGTCCACTCCATAGAATGCCTACCAAAATCCTTATTTAGAATTGAATGGGGTGATGTTTTTTTCCTTGCCATACTTACTATGGCAACTGTGGTGGGAAATTGGACAGAATGTATTTTTAAAACTTTAAATGTGCTCATGGGTTCAAAAATAATAGGAAACAATTTTTAACCAAGTATAATAAAGAAAAAAAAATGCATGCTTGCCATCTTGAAATAATTTAAGGAAGGAATATTTACAAGTCAGCAGAAATCTTTACACATTACATTAACTGAGTTTGAACCAGTTTTGCTAGTTCAATACTTTTTTGTAAATGCTCTAACCGTACCAATGGGAATTTATCAACAAATGTATATAGACAGTTCTTGTTTACCAGCCGCTTGTTCAGCATCCACAAGTTGTGACAGTCACCACCTCCGACATCACATGACTGATTGTGGCTTGAGTGCCTAGCAACCAGCATGCATTGGCATTTACAGCAATTGCAGGTTATTATGGTCAAGTGATCACCATTTATGACCTTCGCATCCAAACTGACAGGCAAAGTCAATGGGGAAGCCCCTAGGAAGTTGCAAGTCAGTCATGTGATGCTGTGCATAATGATCAAGTGATTTGCTTGATGACAGCAAACTGATATTACAAGCCAGCGTAATTGTGACATTTCACTTGATTTGCATTGCTTAGCAATGAAGTTGCCGATCCCAACTATGATCTTTGAGGACTTCCTATAATGGGGCAAATATTCTAGCTGAACAGGTAAAAATTCAACATGAAGGATGGATTTTGTGATTTTAAAAATCATTAAAATCATCCCATTACCTGTTTGTTTTGACTATGCACTGCCTGGCTTAAACTTTTCCTTTAGTAACCATACAACCATGATTAGGAAATCTCAGGTGACTTCAGGAGTTCCATTAAGCTTCATGCCCTTCTTCAAAGAGCAGAATTATTTTGAACAAGTGAGCCCTTTAAGACAGCAAAAGCAACACGGTGCCGTCCATGGATGCTTTCTAGGCACTTTCCAAGCTATGCCTCTCACCTTCTTGACTTGATTTTTTTCCTATTGTAATTGAAAAGCAGTAAATGGAAGGCTGGTATCATGCTACAAAGCAAAACACCTGCCTAGGACCCTTCTATAGAGTCTGCAGGCATTCTTAAATAACAATGAAGCCATGAAGTTGTAATCTGGGATCTATTCTGGAAAAGAGTTCACATAACTAGAAAAAGCCAAGACTTAGCTGATGGACAGCATCATAGGGGGCCTCAGGAGAAGGAGCAACCGTATTTACTCTCACAAAATACCGAAATATCAGTGGGCAATTGTGTTTTTCTTATGCCAGATATGCTAGTCTTGAAAGATTGCCTGCCCTCTGCTGTCCAGAGTCTCAGTTTATTTTCTGAAGTCTCTCGCACTTAATTGCATCAGTTATAATGTTTAAATATTATCACAGTTGTTGAGTACAGAAACTTGATGGATGTATTTTTACATTGGCAGCTTCTTCCAGATCACTGAAGTTACTGAAGAATTCTCCCGGTAATGAATGGAACAGCAGTACAAGAAAAGGAAATGAACCAGATTCTGATGAATGCAGTTTGACCAGCAGTACGCCAAGTAGCGGCTGCCACACTACTGACAGTATCCTGGAATCTAAAAACTCATCTCCCATGAAGAGTTTGCAGAGTCATGCATCTGATTTATCAAATAGCCCTGTAAAGGAATCTGATATTCTAAGTGATGAGGAAGATAATTTTCAGCAACTTCTCAAAAAACGTAGTTCCACAAAAGACATAGAAATCCAATTCCAGCGGCTACAAATTTCTGAAATTCAGAATGATGATGTGGAGACTGATTATCCTTCTGAGAGAGAGAACAGAAGTGGGCAGAGAGCGGAAGAACAGCCTAAACTAGTTCGCGCTCACTTTTGTCCTATTAAACGAAAAGTGAACAGTACTAGACGTGACAAGGGGACATTGCGGGCAATGCAAGAACAGCATCTGTCACTTGACAATCAGCCTGATTCTCCGAGTTTTGACCTGAATTCAATTTTAGAAAGGGAATTTAGTGTGCAAAGTTTGAGCTCCGTGGTTAATGAGGACTGCTTTTACGAAGCAGGAGATAGACATGGAAAGTGCTAGCTATTCAATTTGCAACTTGATAAATTACTTCCTCTTCAGTTTAATGCACTACTCGATTTTACATAAAAGTACGGTAGTTGTAAAGGCTTAAGTTATTTTAATTTATTCTGAAACAAAAAAGTTAGATTAAGTTATCTTGACTTTGCAAATTCTGTAAACTAATTTCTTCCCTTTTCAGTATTAGGTAACATTTAAACATTTTTGAAAACATGGGGAGGTGAGATGTTCATTTTTTGACCCGAGTCCAGTTACCTTTCATTGAGCATTTAAGAGCATGTTAGTTTTTGTTTTAAGTTAAATTAAATTATTTCAATATAGAGTAACAAAGTCCTGCTGTACATTGTACTAAAATGTAAATGGTTGTTTATACTTGATTTTTATATATGTTTATATATGTTTGTACATATAAAAAGCTTGTACTGTAATCTTATGGTATTTTTATTTTCTCTATAAGTAAAGTAAAATGTTAATTGAAATAGGCAGATTTGTGGGTGGTTTTTTTTGGCTTTTGAAAAATTACTTTTCAGTTATTTTACATTTATCCTTGGGACACTATTACACTTGGAAGATAAACAAAGTAGCATCACTTGAGTTTTAGGAAAAATGATCGTTATTCTAATTTGTAAATTTCACATACAACTTTGATTAAAACTGAAGAATATATTCAAATTTATTTCAGTCCAATTCAAAAGCCTATTAAATTTTGTGGTTGCCTAATTCTGAGAAAGAAAATAGTAATCTTTCTTAGTCCATTTGAAGTTGGCTGCCTTTTTCTTTTTCAGTTCATTTCTGTAGTTATATGAAAAAAGATCTGGATCTTCATCACACATTTTCCTGTAGACATCACAAAGGTTTTTAAACTGAAATATGGACAGTTGAGTTGGATATAGAGTTGGGTCAATATCTGCCTCCATGAGCAACTGTTGAGTTTTATCAAGGCGGTCAGCTTCTGGAAACAAAATCCTGAAAGAAATGAGTATTGGTAATCAATAGGGAGCACCCACTGTTTTTACTTCAGATGTCTCAATTCAAATAATACTATCTTCCACAACCACACTATGAATCGTGGGCATTTGCAGAAGAGTTGGTATGGGGGGGAAATGATAAAATGAGCACTGCGACACAAGCTGTGTCCCCTTTGCATGTATATTCCGATCTTATCTACTACATAAGGGGTGAAGTTGCATTGCAATGTTTTGTCATTCTGATAAAAATGATTGGAATCTGGGAATGCTTTTGCTGTGACTGATAGCAAGGCTGACAGTGATGCAATGGTACTCTGAAGACAGAAACACACTGAATGCCTTTTACTAGGTTACTGCAAAAAGGGACAGGCTGAAAAGCGTGGAAAGAACAGGTGCCCTCGTGCCCAAATGTTAAATTAAACTCTTGCACAACTGAGAGAGAACTAAGCTATGCCTTCAGAGGCGAATGCCACCAACAAGCTGCTCTACACTGCCTTTTATCAAATTTATTTTATCAATTTTATCAAATTTTTAGGTTAGTTCGGCCAGACATTGGAATACGAATATAGATCTTAACGTTCATATTTTATTGTGTTTTTTTAAAGTCCACGTAACATATGCCATAGGCTAAATAATAAATAATAATATCAAATTTCTGATTTAACAAAAAACAGACTGACTATAAGGAACTAAGAAGCAATTATTTCAGAGAAGGAAACTTATTTTTGACACAAACCTTGCTCAGTTATTATCATAAAATTGTTCTCTTGCCTCTAGTAATGCAGTTTTTTACATTGAGTTTACCATGGCTTGCTGAGGATTACACCTAACTTCTCAATGCATGTGGAAAAGATAGGGCACCTTTTTACACTTCATATTAAATTTTATGCATCAGCATGTTGCTGAGAAAACTTGGTCCTCAATGACATAGGCAATATAAGATCACTGAACCCTTTTGTTACATCTTCCATTCTATGATGATGTACAATGTAGATGGTAGTATTTAGATTTAATTTAGTCATAAGTGTTATCATTGCATCAATATTTTTCAGCATCTATTTTCAACTACCAGAACACAGCAGGTAATTCCTCACTATCTGCACTTAGTCAATATACAGGTAGTCCTTGACTTGTGACCATAGTTGAATCCAAAATTTCTGTGGCTAAGCTAGATAGCTGTTAAGTGAATTTTGCCTCATTTTATGAGCTTTTTTGCCACAGTTGTTAAGTGAATCACTGCACTTGTTAACACATATGTTAGGTGAATCTGGCTTCCCCATTGACTTTGATTGCCAGAAGGTTGCAAAGGGGAACCCAGGACACTGTAACCATCATAAAATATGCAAGTTGCCAAGTGGCTGAATTTTTATCATGTAGTCATGGATATGCTACAACAGTCATAAGTGTGAAAAATCACTTTTTCCAGTGCTACTGTGACTGAATGTTTACCAAACAAACTGCTGTAAGTCGAGGGCTTCCTATACTATTAAAAATCCACCAGACCAGATAAATACATTACAACCATGTTCAAGGCTTAGAGCTATGAAGAGAAATAAAACAGCATACTACAAGTGAGAAAATTCCTTGAAAGAATCACACATGCAAGTGTGAGAGGCCCCCCACCCTGCAGTTTTTGAAAACAAATATATTTCATTGATTTTCTTACCTTGCACCGTGATGACAGAATTTTCTTCTGTATTGGAAAACACAGCGAACAACTTTTTCCACCAGCTTAAAGGGCTGCTTTATTTTTGGTTCCACTAGTGGTGTAAAATGGATAAGTGTCACATCTACCTGGGATTAATATATATTAATATTATTATATTTATAACAGTAAGGAGATATGTTTATTATAAATGTATACACATAAATATATAAAAACTGGCAGTCCAATTCAATGAGGAGTTGCAATTCTATTGACCAATAAATCTGCAGCTTCCAAGTTCATGACATGGACCTCCTGCTGAGGTCCATCCTCCTGAGAGAGAAATAGACACTACAAAATACTATTAAAACAAATTAATTTTTGCCATCAATTGTAAATTAGAATTTCTCAACCTGGGTTGCAAAAGTCCAACTAACCTCTAGATGATATAGTTTGTATCCCTTTTCTGCCATCTAATGTTTATGGATTTTTGTTGCCCAGATCCTGTACTCTTATTATACAATAAACTCTTCTAGATGAATTTCTCTGTATTATGGGGAAAGGACATCCGGTTTTTCATTCAATTTTCTTCTGCATGATTGGAATTAGTCCCCCTCGCAAAATTAGAAATTAGGGGGTTTTCTTCTCTGATAAATAGGCATATTGCATGTTTACACGAAAACAGAAATAGGCTGAAATAAAGTACCGCAGCCTCAAATAAGACCCGCAATTTTTTCATCCAATGGAAATGCAAAACACATCTTACTGTTTACTCCATTGCAAGGCCTGGGTTCTCAGAACACTTGGAAAGCTGCAACATTACCATGGAAACCGATATAGGAAATTACTGTTCACTTGTAATTTGGTGCTTTGAAATTACTGACATTATGTCCTATTTTTTAGTTATGCATATTAACAAGCCCTATTTCAACACACCGTTTTTTGATAAACATAGTAGGTTTACCACCTTGTTTGGTAAATAGTTATAGCAGAAAATAAATGTTTACTGCAAACACAGAATGCAGGTTCACCTAACCGAGAAAAAAAATCTTGTATCTTCTGCCACCTGTTTTAAAAATTAATGCAAACAAAATCCTGAATTCTGTTCGGTGCTGGAATATGCATCTAAAATAAATAATTAAGTCTGAATTGTGCAATGTGTCTCAAAAAACAACCTTAAGAAGGGGCTTTCAAGGAAGAAATGGCAAACTGAAGATGGCTCTGCTAAAAGGAGACAACTGAGGTAGATGACCACAGCAAAATGAAGAGCTGGCAAGTTACCGGCTCTCTGCAACTGCTCTCCAGACAAGCACAGGAGTTGACATTGCTCCCCAGTGCTCCAGGCAGCTGCTCTGTGCAAGGAGACTGTGAAAAGGGGGAGGGGGTCCAGTGAGTCCAGATCTCTGCAAGGTTCCATGGTTCTAACCCACATTTTGGAGGTGCACCATAGAATTAAGTGGGAGCTGAATCACTTCCCCTATGGGTTTGCTAATGGAAGCTATCATTGGTTTCTGCTCCTCAGCTTTTCCATTTATCATCTCCCTTACGATAGCTTAAAATGAACACTTTCCTATGGCAGGAATTTTTTCTTTCATAACAATACACAGTGAAAGAACAATATAATGAGTCAATTATACTATACTCTTACCTTTAGCTTTAAGCACTGTTTAAAATTATCTTAGTTTTATTATATATCAAAGTTTAATGAAGTTAAACATAAACTGAAACAGTTTTCATGTTTAAGTCTGGTTTGGGGTTAAATATTATGACTATTACAGCTGGCAGAAGATAAATTTACAATTTACTATTGGAAGATAGAACCTAAAAGTGTGGAAAGCTCTCCCCAGGGTGACTGTCTCCTTGAGTAAAATGGGATTTTTAGCATCAAGTAGAGATTTTAATTTGCCAGTTTTAATCCTCTGCATATTGTTGTTACTTGGTTGGTATTGGCTTGAATTCTGTTATCTACATTTATATTTTTGTATTTTAGGCTGGAAGTTTCACATTTTTCAGATATCTACCTCTCAAATCAGAGACAATGAAAAAATGTGTTATATATTTTTCCTCTCAACTTTTTACCAGATTCCTTGTGGAACTGGGAAATTCTGACATTCACAATTCCCCCTCAGCGACATGGTGAATGGCAAAGGGGATCAGAGATAGAAGAGCAAACCATCTCAGTATTGTAACACCAAATACTTAAGTTCTAGGAATATTTATTCAAAGTTAAATACCTAATGTGGTACTAGGGAGGAAGGTGAAGCTGGTCTGATTAAAGTGTAGATGGGTGTACAGATCTGTATTATAGTCTACAGGGTAAACTTAATTGTTTCTCCCAGAAGCTGTAAGCACTTCTGATTATGGTAAACAATTATAAGTCAACCTGGAACATTCTTGCAACACTGGTTCTTGAAATAAGTTGTTTTGATCATGGAATATGACTGAGTGATAACTACTCCTAATCTGCAATCAAGAGACTTGGAAGGTCAATTGGATCAATCTGCCCTATTCAAGAAATTTATTTTTGAATAGTCAATCTTATTTCAGGGTAAGCTTAATAAAATAATTATGCTCAAACTTTGAAGAATACTATCTTTAGCACATTTTAATGTCCTTCCAACACCTAAGGTTGTGCCCTTATGGTGAAAGACCCACTGAATCTACAGTTCATGTTTTGTTTTATTGCACTTTTTATAAGGGTGCAAGGGATGTTTTATAACTCCCTGAATGAAATACCAAGGAAATTCTAACTTACATTATGCATGGCTATTCCTTTGAGATTCACGTTGAATGTGGCAAAATTCTGTTATACTGTCTGTTTACTGTTTTGTTACAATTAGCAACTGCCTCATTTAGCAACTATTTAGCAACCAATTGTAATGAAAAAGATGGTATGATCAATCCTCATAAATATAACTTTCGCAGGCCTGATAATATGCAGTTCCAATTTCACTTAGTGACCACTTTGGTTAATGACCAAGCTGCCAGTCCCAGTTGAAGTAGCTAAATAAGAACTACAGTATCTGTACCGTCTCTAAACTTCATAATATTTTGATCACCTCAATGATGGAGTTACAGTTTTACCTCTATATCTTGTTTGTTAATGTGCAGAATTCTGATCAATGACCTTAATAAAAAAACCCTAACTTAATAAAAAAAAACCAAACCTAACACAAAATACTTCAATTCTATGAAAATACTTTTAAAAAAAATAAAATAAAAACAGTACAAGTTAAGTCTTATCCAGTTCAATTAAATCTGTTTCCAGACAATTCTCTTAGGATTGCCAACTTACCAGTCACACCAAACCTCTGAGCTATAACAATGCAAAGACAATTTCAAGGATGAACTGCTCTTTATTTTTTGTTTAGAAAAGGACAGGACTTCACCCTTAAAGATTTATTTCAGCTTGAAAAATACTCTCAAACAGTCAATTTTTATGGCTTCTGTTATACAATAATAAACCTGTCCCAAGATCAATCCCAAGACAGGTCAATGTTGATAACTGTTTCCCTCATTTAGAATTTGTAGGCAATCAGGTTAACAGGAACTCTAGAAATCATGCATTTAGTATAGTATTCAAAAATAACAGGAGGACTATACAAAAACAAACCTTGAAACTCCATTAAAGATTAATGAAAGCTATGCTGCTGTCAATGCTCACTTGTAACAAGTGGAAATAATCACATGCCCGCCAGATGTTTGGAACAACAGCAGCCTCAAGACCTGGTCATTTTAGTGGGACTGATAACACTTGTAAGCCAAAACACCTGGAGTACATGTGATTTACTGTCACAAATCAGTGATTTCCCTTTTCAAGACAGAAAAGTTCAGACACTAAGGGAAGCTTCTTATCATATTGCATAATCAGCAGATTTCCCTTGACATTTCTTTGCTTTAGAGCTTTTTCTTGTTGACTTGTCAAAACCTTTTCAGCTATGCTCTGTATTTATCATATAAGATGCAAGCACTGCTTTTTCCCACTTAACCTTTAGAGTAATTACTGTACTGTACAGAAAGAACTAGAAAAGATTGCAGGCTACAAGCAGCAAGTATGTAAAGCTCAGGTATGTATGTATGTATGTATGTATGTATGTATGTATGTATGTTTCTTTATGTATATTTCTCACAATGATTACTTAGAGGGACTTATATCGTATTGTATAACTCTGAGGTTTGGAAACCTTATTGGCAATATAAACATCTTAATTCTGCCTTTCACTTATGCTGAAGTTCATTCTATAAAGTTACTTTTTCCTATATTGTAGTGAAAAGTTTCTAAAAATAAAATTTGGGATTTTTTTTCCAATTTAAAATATTTGTTCTAATCTCTAAGCCAAATATTCAGCTTTGGTTCTGGAAATCATTATGTGCTTAAAACTAAGCATTTACATGCCTTTTCTCTATAATCTCTTTTGCTTTTGTTAAGCAAAGTATTTAATGCAGATTCATTGAACAAAGTAGCTCTTTATATTCTGGTAGATGAGACCAAGAGGAGGAACAGACAGCACTGCTGCATACGGAGCACGAGAGACTGATTTCTGGTTATTAAAATAGCCAATGCAATTTTCTATGAGGAACAGAGACATCTACACTCAAAATAAGTTGTTTTTTTACAACTTCTGCTGCCATGGAAGTATCTTAAACCTTTCCTTTATCAGTAAGTACTGAAACTTATTATTAGACATCTGCACTTTATGGTGTGTAAATATTGTTAAAACATGGGATTTAAACATTTTTTGTACATTTGTGTGAAGTTGGCATTTACTGGACAAAATTATCATTTTATTCTGCTGGTTTTAATGTTTAAAGCTGCCAAAACTAACTCTCCACAGTGCTCTTGAGCAACAGTAAACCATGAGGTAAAATGGTACCATTCAGGACTGGGTTCCCCTCTATCTCAGCTGATGAGGAGATGAAACTGGATCTATCACATTGTGGCAGAAAAAAGACACAAGGGATGTGAGAATGTAAAACAGGCATTCCCAACTATTCTGCTTAATATTACCAACATTTTAATTCTGTTTTTAATGGATTGTGTCCTAGGTTTTCAAGAAGCATTTTATTTGTCATTAAGATAAATCTCTGTTTGCCATAAATGCTTACTATGAAACAAGGAGAAGATGAATTGAGTTTAAAGTTACAGGAAAAACCCATTTTAAATCTTGGATGTTCACACAAATAGTTTGATCTTCTGAAAAACAGCAATATTAGAATAAAGGTCTCTGAAAGTGCAAGGAATATTTGCTAAACTAAAAGAATGGAAGTAGGAAAAGACCATTTGAACTCCAGCCTGAATATTCCTTGCAAAAATTGAGGAGTTATATCAACATATATTTCAATTCAAATCCCCTGGAAATTTAAGACTTATACTGCTTATAGGATTAGAATTACATTTTTGAAAAACTTCCTCATAATGTATTACAAAATGGACTGGAAACTTTTATGCTGGCCAATACCTTGATTTTTGGCACAGAACTTATCTCAATCTTACGTCTTGCCAATTCATTTGCAGTTTCTGCCACTGTGGCCGATTATCAGCACCTCCTTGTGCTCAATTGCTCTCACGCACTACTCATTTATAATCATGCGTCTCCAAGTGCCCGGTGGTGTACATCTGCTCAGTCCTTTTGTAACCTTCTCATCTGCTGCAGGGTCACGTTTAGCAAGTCGTTCAGTTAGCCGTTATTTCAAATGCGAGCACTCTTGTTTGCTCACTTCTCCTGCCTTTGCCCATGCCACTCTCTCCCCCCCCTCCTACTATCATACAGACAACTACAGCCTTGGCTGGGGAGCCATCAGACAGTAACACAGGTTTACAGCAAGAGAAAAGAAACAAGCAGACAAAAGGTGACGGCAAATCTCATCATGGTATCAGCCACTCTCCAGTTTTTTGCTTTCATCCTAGCCTTGTTTGGTGTTTTTGGTGCGATCGCAGCCACCCTGTTGCCCAACTGGAAGGTGAATGCAGACAGGGGCTCAAACATAATCACGGCCATCACTCAGATGCAAGGGCTCTGGATGGACTGCACATGGTACAGCACCGGGATGTTCAGCTGCACACTGAAATATTCAATCCTGTCTCTCCCTGTTTGCATCCAGGCAGCAAGGACCACCATGATTTTGTCCTGCATTCTCTCCATTTTTGGGATCTGTATCGCCACAGTGGGGATGAAGTGCACCCTCCTGGGAGGCGACAGAGAGACCAAAAACCACACGTCAGTCGCCGGAGGAATTTTCTTTATTTTGGCAGGAATATCTGGCTTGATACCAACAGCTTGGTACACGAAAGAGATTATTTCCAAATTTCTGGACCCAACTATTCCAGAAAGCAGCAAGCATGAACCAGGAGGAGCAGTTTACGTTGGATTTATTTCAGCTGGACTTCTGCTTGCTGCAGGTGCCATCTTTGGCACTTCCTGTTTTAAGAAACAGCAGAGACTGGGGATTTATCCTAACAAGCAGCAGAACCTGCAGCTAGCTATCCGGCAAGTGGACACAGGCTACAGCCTGAAGGACTATGTGTAAATATAGTGGTGGACCTGTCTGTCAAGGTGGTTTATGTAGTCTTGATTTTATAATAATGTGGTTGATGCAAGCCTTATAAATTACATTTGGTGAGGTGTTTATTTATTAAAAAAAGAAAAAGATGCTAAGAATTTAAAATCACTCACCAACCATTTATTACTGATACTGCTTTGCAACTGGATTATACTGAGAATGGGGGTTAGGTGGGGTATAAATATAAATTAGTTACAAGAGTTAGTTTGTGTCTGTCACATTTAGTATCACCAAGTGTCTTATTTTAACAACGGCACCAGCTGAGGTGATTCTGCCTTACTGTTGATTTCTGTGTTTTGTTTTTAAATGTTAGTTGCATTTCTCAATGTCAGTTTTCAACGACTATGATAAATGGTATCTCTCCATGTTTCCTTGAAAAAATAACAGTTATCTCAACATTTCTGAGGATTAGCTGTCCCAGACTCCAATGATCCCATGGCCCACAATAATCTGCACCCATTCTGCTTTCTTTGAAAGATGTCTACTTAATATTTTGCCACAAATTTTAAGTGTCAAACATGACAGAACTACAAGACATAACTATTTATATTTATAGGACATTTTTAAAAACTCTTTTTTTCAAGCTTGATTTTTATGTTTTAAATAACATACAACAAAACATAATTAAATAAACTGCTTCAGCTGTCAGTAACTAGTGAGTACTTCAGCAGAATTTAAGGCTGTATGTCATCTAGCTGCTATCTATACTATATGCAAACTATTTACAAAGCAATCTTCAATCAGATTCCAAATATTTTGGCTATTTGCCACTCAGAGATTTAGCAGTCAATAGTAAAGTGTTTTACAATTACCGTATTTTTTGCACCATAAGACGCACTTCCCCCCCCCAAAAAAGGGGGCGGGAAAATGTCTGCGTCCTATAGTGCGAATACAGAGCTGGGAGCTGCTTGCAAATGGGTGGAATGGATGGCGGAGGGAGCGGAGCGGCTGCTCGCAAAAGGTGGCTGCTG
>JANHFO010006406.1:15338-27366 GCA_032468095.1 Pareas carinatus | reverse complement strand
TTTGGAGCATCCCGCGGAGCGATCTCCGTGCACCCAAAAATCGCTCCATGGGATGCTCCAAAGCCGAAGGATCGTCCTGCTGCCTGAATTGGAGAATTCTCAGCACCCCGCGGATACATGGAAAATGCTCCGTGGGGTGCTGGGAACATTCCAGATCGCCTTGCAGGACGATTCTTTGGCTTTGGAGCGTCCGGCGGAGCGATCTCCGTGCACCCGGAAATCGCTCCGTGGGACGCTCCAAAGCCAAAGGATCGCCCTGCAGGCTGAATTGGAGCATTCCTGGTGTCCCGCAGAGTGATTTCCGTGCAACAGCGGGGTGCCTCAGGGCGCCCTGCATCTTATGATCCGGTGCGCCTTATGGTGCAAAAAATACGGTATTTGTACATGTTTGTTTTTTACTGGCTGTACACCGCCCTAAGTCCCTTCGGGGAGAAGGGCGGTATAGAAATTTAATAAATAATAATAAATAATAATAATAATCTATTTCAATCTCCTAAATTAAAGTCAAACAGACAATACTTCTTTGCATGGTTACATGGACCACCAGTAATACATGCGGTTGTCACTTTCAATGAGAATGCATATGCATTTCAATCAAAACTATCTCGCTTCAATTTTAAAATTAGAGAAATCCATATGTGTTAAGTTCATCCAAACCTCCTAGCCAAGATGATCATCTAGAAATGTCCATGTCAAGAGGCAGTATGTCACTGAACACTATTTTTTGCAAGACAAGAGAGGCTCCTGTATCTTATTACCAAGATTTGCTTTAGTCCCTGTGAAAAACCGGATGCTAAATTAGCTAGGTTTGTAGTCTGGCCATTAAGGACCACTAAGTTTTTACTTATCCTTTCAATAATGAAGATATATTGCTTTACCTGTATTCTCTGCAGAGAAGGGGATAAATAAGACGTTTATATGAATCTTCTATTGAATAGCGCAGTTGTTCCATTAAGTCAGGGCTGGCATAGGCCTTTGGTCTCCATCTGTGAATCAGAAATTTTTAAACTGTAGTCACCCTGGCAATCTTTTAAATCAAATCATGTCAAAAATAACAATAAGAAT
The DNA here is from genome assembly GCA_032468095.1 of Pareas carinatus. Lineage (NCBI taxonomy): Eukaryota > Metazoa > Chordata > Lepidosauria > Squamata > Pareidae > Pareas > Pareas carinatus. The sequence goes on along the minus strand of JANHFO010006406.1, from coordinate 26,301 downwards.
AGGTAAATAAGTAAACTCAGGAAGTACTTTTTCTCATAATGTCCATGACAACTGTCAATCATGAATTCCTATAGAACTGCCAAGTGTTTTCTCAGATTACAAATCCAAAATCAATCCAGGCAACTCCGGCTGATGTAATACAAAAGCAGTATGGGTAACATTAGTGAGCTAGCAGCTACCTCTTCAAATCTCAACCAACCCCTCTAGGGATGTAATTGATGGTCTCTTCTATCCCTCTCTCTGTCCCTAATCTATTCCATTATCAGCCCTAATACTACTGCTCTTCCTTATTTCATATTGAGATAGCAAACTTTCAATATTAAATAATGAATGTGGTCTGGGGTCTAGTTCTAATTTCTGGTAACTCAAGCATTCATTAGGAAAAAATTATATTTGAAAAATAATCATTTTACACTTATTTCTCATTGGCTCAAAGGTCTATCTTAAAGCACAAAAAACATACATAGATAGTAAACTGGGAGTGAGAGAAATAATTTGTGTGTCCATGATATATCACATACAAATCTCTGTGATTCAAAAATTAAGATATGTAAACATTCACAGAAAACCTAATAAGGAATAAGCAACATATGACTCAAAATTCCTATTTAGTTAGTGGAACATCTTTCATTAAAATGACAAACCTATGAGTTTACAGCCTGAACCGCATACCAGAAGCACTTACAAAAATAAACCTTATAATTTGACATTCTGAAAGAATGCCACGTGACACCTCAAGAGTATCTAAGTCCTCGCACTTTAATATTTGGTGCTAGAATCAAATAGATAGGAAAAATTATTCAGAAAATTTGTATGCTGCCTCCATAGCCACATGATTGTATTTTGGGTGCTTAGCAACTAAGTAACCTTCACAGTTGTTTGCAGTGTCTCACAGTCACATGATTGTGATTTTTGGTGTTTTTGGCCAGTTTCCAGTGGTTTCTAGCAAAAAAAAAAAAGTCCATTGGGGAAACTGGATTTGCTTAACAACTGATGTATTCACTTAATGACTGCAACATTTACTTAATCACTGCCCCCAATGTCCAAAAAATTGGGTCTGATCACATGATGCCTTGATTTACAACCACAAGTTACAACTGTAATTTCAGACTCAATTCCTGTAGGCTGTCTGATGCACAATGCCCTATTCCATGTGAGAAGCCAGAACCCCTATATACAAATAGCCAAAATACAATTGCTTATCCTCATCTTGAAAAACTCAAATTCAGATGACATTTTTAAAAATGCATGTATTCAGTGTGCTTCACTGTGAGAACAACAATAGAGCATTGGCATGGACATACTTATATTCCTATACAAACCTTTCGTTTACACACCACCTAGAAAATTCATTCTTTACTCCATCAGGAATGTTGACCTTTACTTTCAAGATTTTCAGATTCTCTCCTCGGTTAATAGCCAGAATCTAAATCCCAAACATAAACAGCAAGAATTTATGACATACAGAGACAGATACACCGATAATTTGATAGACAAAAGGTTAAAAAATGTCAGCCAATCAATATTTCTGAACTCCAAATCCTATAAATCTGTATTATGAGATAAACTAAAGAAAAGTATTAGTTTGGGCTCAGAGATAATACTCTCAGTTCTGATTTCTCCCACAGCAAAATTGCAAAATAAAACTTCGACAAAGAGAAACTATATAGCTAAATTTGTATGGATGGCAGAATCCAGCTTTTCCTGGAGTAAAGTCAGTGATGCTTAGATTGCAGGCTTTATATGGACATATATCCACGGCATAATTTCAGCTGTTAATCCCTAATCCAAGGGAACCAGACAATTATACTCCCATCTCCAACTTCTCCATTTAGGGGATTGTAACTATGAAAGAAGTGACAACTAGACCTGTGAAAAATATGGAACATTTAGACATGTGGCAGTCTGGTTTCAGGCATAGCATAGAAACTATATTGGTCACTTTCATGGATGACCTATGATGGAACTTAGAGGTAAATAAGGAACATTTCCTTTCAGAACTCTTAAGCAACCTTTAATACTATCAACCATAATATCCTTTTGCACTGCCTGTGAAGATTAGGAAGTGGAGCTACCATTTTGAGAGTCAGATCCAGTTAGCAATTGTTCAGGGGATAAGAGGATATGCCTACAGGCACTCTATTACAGGGTGACTCAGGGCTTGAACCTTTCTTCCATCTTCAGGAGGCTGTTGGAACAAGTCATTGTAGTCGAAGTGTCAAGATGCTGTCTATCCTCACCCTGAACTTAATGAGATACACTGGAAGTCTTCAGTGTCTGGAGGTTGTCAGAATCTGAGTGGACTAAAACACGTTCAGACTCAACCCAAGCAAAACAAAATGGCTATTTTGCTTCAGAAATCTACTGATTCCAGGATTGTGCCAACTCAATGAATTTGTGCTTTTCCAGAAAAAGCAGACTCACAACCTTCCTAGATTCTTAGCTCCTGCTCAAGCTGTGGCTGGTGCACCTGTTGCCTATCTGGAACAGGGTGCTGTGACTTATGCCCCCTCCTCAGTTACATGGATGTAATCTGCTGTCCTTGTTGATATCAGTTGGTCCAGAATTCAGTAGCTCAACATGTTCACAGAGAAATTGTGATAATGCCACATTACACCATTGTTGTAGTAGCTACACTGATTTATGAGTGCCATTTATGGTGCTGCTTTCTAAAGGCCTCTATGACCCAGGATTTGGGTATCTAAGAGACTGCCTTTTTTGGACAGTTTTGTCCATCCTACATAGATATCTGGGAATGTCTACTGAGGGTTCCCATTTAATAGGATTTGCAGCAGGAGGGAACTTGGTAGTGATTATTCTCTGTGGGAGTTTCCCTCTTAGGGAACATTCTACTCCTGAGAAAAGGATGAATCCAACAGATATGGTCTTCTGGAAGCTAATAAAAACTGGGCTCTTTCAAGGGCTTTGGGCGATTACTTGTGGAGCCATATCTATATTAAATAAAGTATTATGACTTATTCCAGTGGAAGAGAATATATGTAGTCCTTGAACTGAGGACTCCTTGTTGCTTGCTAAACTTGGTCGCTTCATCACCTGATTAAGTAATAGTTAGATGACGAAACATCTGCAAGCAAAAAACAAGACTCAGAGAGTACCAAGGACTCCTTATTATAAGTTACTGTAATTTAATAATTTTTATTATAATATTATTAATAAGATTTTATTAAATCTTATCTCTAAAATGCTTAGGATCCTTTCAGTCTGAGATAGGGATAAATCACATTTAGATACCAGGCTTATTTTATGCAGAACATTAGCATTTAACTCAGTATATGAGAAAGACAGAAGTTAGTAATATTTAAATAGACACATCCCTTTGTATGTGTTAACCTTAGCTGAAGTACTGAATAATCAAATATAATTAAGAGTTTGCTAAGCACACTGCTAAACTCTAGGGACAAATGTCATCTCAGGATTATGAAATAATATAGAATATAAATGGTAAAGAACTATATTTAAATAATTAAATAATAGAGCAGCAAAATTCTATTCCAGGTTACAGAGGCAAAAATTGTATCAAAGAACTCCAAAGTTTGCTCAGCATAGAACAGAATTCATATATTCAAGTAATTCATTTCTGTAACATTGCAACGTTATTGCTCAGATCTTTCTCAAATCACACAGTAAAGAAAAAATATATCTCTAAGTTGTGCATTCATTGACTTCAATATTATTTTTTTCTATTATAGTTTTCTAGTCTTAATATTTAAATATTCATATCTCATGTTTGACAGATACTTGAGCAAACAATGTAAGGTAGCCTCTCCTTCGCAGTTCTTTAAATATTTTTGGTCAAATATCATCATTCTGCCAAAGATTTATATAGATCTCAACAGATGCACAATGTTTCTTTAAGCATATTTTGGTTCTTTTCCAGCTGTTTAACTGACAAAGAATTTATCACTAATTTTCTTCTTAAATTTTGCAACACTGCATTTTCAAAGAAATTACTAGACTAGTAGTTATTTTTACTAATACTCTCCATTTTTCCCTTTCCCCCCTCAAAACAATTTTCCCCTCAGAACAATTGTTCATTTCAGCTGAGATTTGTGTGACTGTCACAAAGTGCATCTCTGACTGGTTACTCTGAGAAAAAGCCTGTCTAGATCTTGTTCAGCAAGCTAACCACTATGCTACATGTATTCCCTAACCAGTATCCTCCAGATATGTGAGACTACAACTAACATCATCCCAGTGGCCATGCTGACTGGTGATGAGAACTGCTGTCCGAAACATTTAGAACGTGTAAAATTGTATAAGGTTGCTCTCTACGTTCACATTCTGATTCACTTGATGGAAGATTTCCATTAAATAAAACAAACATGCATTTAAACTGCCATGAGTGAGAAAGCAGATGATTGCTGTGTACACTTGCTGTCTGTGTGCGCCTGAATGTTAACAAAACCATGCATTTTTAATACATTAGACTTGCAAAAACCATTAAAAAGCTGTTAAAAGTTGACATACCCATGTCACTGCACACATTGATGGATGCTATAGGCCTCTGCCTGTCACAAGGAAGCATTCCCTGTCCATCGTGAACATTAATTCAATCACTAGCTAACTCAGACATGTCACATATGTTAAACACAATGGTCTAAAAGTGACCTGAAGACATCGCGCCAATTTACATTCTTCAGCTTTTCTGGTGCTTGTTGACATACCAGGCTTGACATATCACTGAACAATACAGCAAACAATAAAAATTGCATGTGAAATATTTTACCATCAGGTAGTCTGACTGCCAAAATAAAGGGCAAGTATGAGGAAGGAGGCATGGTCACATGCAAGGCACTGCCAGATTTATTCCAGTGTGACAAGGGGGATTAAAAACTAAAACACCTCTCTCAAGTGACATCAAAGTTACATTTTAAGACAAAACTGCTTCATCAAGTGCAATTCATGGGCATCACCAGCCTCCAAAACCTCAGAGGAATTAAGACTGGTGGAGAAAGCCTCTACTGAAAAGCCCTGGCAATGTTTTATTGGAATTATTTTTAAAAAAATAAATATAAATATGCACACCATACGATAACATTTGGAATATAGATTTGGAGTATCTTCAAGCAAAGCTTGGTTTCAGTTTTAAAGAATAATAAATTTGTTTTGTATGACTTAAAACCAATTAGTTTAGCCAAAAAAAAAAAATCTTATGGTTTCTTGAATCCCTCAGAAAACATTTTTAAAAGGTTCACTCTCATCATGTATATGCTGGAGCTGCAATAAATTTGAAAGATCTTTGATACCTGTGTCACAGGGACTGTCTATTTGCAGTTGAGGTTAAAGATGTTGATGATTATAGTGCTGGCTCCATTGAGAGAAAGGATGGTGCCTTCAGTCTCGAACAAGACAGCAGTGTACCCTCTACTGCTTAAGATTTTAGACAACTACGTTAGACAACTATTGTTCTGTTTCTAACCCTTCCCTTTTTGGAGAATGCTGTTAAGAAGATGGTCAGTCTGCAGTTGCAGGGAATCCTGGAGGAAGTAGATGATTAGACACAATTCAAATGGATTTCAGTACTGAGACAGCTTTGGGTTCACTTGTTGATTACCTTGGTGGAGCCAGGATAGAGGTAGTGCATCCGTCCTTGATGTCTCAGTGGTCTTTAATACTGTGAACCATGATATTCTTCCGGGAGTAGGAAATGTGGGATACCTTTTTATGTGGTTCCCATCTTCCTTCTATAGCTGGTCTTAGTTGTCACTCGCAGGTGTGGAAGGAGAGATATGTACCAGGCCTTTATGCGAAATGCTCTCAATGCTCTCTTCTCTCAAAACATCTGTAATAAACTACTATGTGAGGTCATCCGTCAGTCTGGGATTTGGTATTATCCACATGCTGATGATGCCAATTATGCCTTTTGCTTTCAAATTGGTTAACTGAGGCTTTTGATGTTCTGCCTTGATGACCAAAGAGGTTTCTGCACAGCTCCATCAAGTGTACCAGTTGCACCTCTTTGTGGATTGGGAAGCCCTTTCATCAGTCATCTCAAGGCTCAGCAATTTGTTCTACATAGGACTGCCTTGGAAAAACTCAGAGAAAGCTTCAACCTGTCCAGAATCCAGTACATGGACAGGGATGGGCATGCCTCAACACAGCCACAAAAACACTTCTGCTATATGAGCTGCAGTGACTGCCAGTATGCCTTCAAAGTGTTGTTGCTATTACTACTATTAAATTTTTATACCATCTTTCTAAAAATGTATTTGGTGAACTCAAGGCAGTGAACATAGCTAATAAAGGCCTTGGCCTCCTATATTCCTATGAAAGCTCTATATGGTATATGACTCGGTTATCTGAAAGACTGTCTATCTCCTTTGCCCAGCCGGGACACGTTGGCAGTGTTGGTGCGCTCCAAACTCTTTTCATTAAGCAGTGTTATTTACCAAGATTCAGGAAGCATGCTTTCTCTGTTATGATACCTTTCTTTGGAATGAGATCCTCTAAAATTCATGTAGCCCCCTCCCTACTGGTGTTCCAAAAAACCTTGAAGGGAGGCAAGACCAAATAATATGATTCCATATGGTCACATGTAGAAAAGAGTAAAAAATTGTGAACTTTTTATGGGATTCAGGGCATATCTCAAAACATGGGCAGGAAGTGAAAAGAAAACATTTTGAACTCTTGTTAGTCCCAAGGGGAAATCTACAATGTTTCCATCTTCCTCAGTCATTATCCTGGAATAAAAGGTACAAGCTCACTTTTGTCTCTGGAGAAAACAATTTCCCTTTTTGAAAAGGCCTAATGCAACTCTTTTCACTTGGCTAATGGCCACAACTCTAACAGGAAAATCTACCCCCTTTAGACCACAGCAGCATATTTTCCTTCTTTGTTTGGTGTCCATAGGCTAGGTATGTTTCAAAAAGGTCAAGTGACTCACTGAAAAATAAGTCAATTTCCAAAAACCTTAGATAGCCCAGGTTGATCTTAGGAGTAACTCATGTAGGGGCTGAGAAAGATCAGACAGCAGATTTGAAAAATCCAACGAGGTTTGCAATTTGGGCTTGGATTGGAGAACCTACCGTATATTCCTTCCGTCACAAATCCAAATAAAGAAAGAGGCATTTATGATCACCTTAGAGGTGGAGAATGTAGGTATGATTACTGTCTCTCTGATCCTACATCTTCTTGAGTTCAATAGTAGGAGACAAGGAATGCATAGTACATTATCATGCAAAGTTGCTGCTGAATATTTCTCTTATTTTTCATCTTTCATATTTTTCTTAAAGCATTTTGATGGCAAACCTATTTTTTTAAAAAAATTCTCTACCATGGTGCTGTAAGGATAGCAAGGCAGTATTTTTGTAAGGAGGAGCTTATTTACAATGGCTATAACCAGGACTGGAGATTAGAGAGTAGAGCCTTTTGTCTATCTGTGAAGATAAGTGTAATGGTTCGCTTCTTATGGAGAAGGCTGCTTTAAACCATTCATTCCAACTGCAAAAAGATATACTTGGTAAGCAAGCAGAACCTTACCCTGTTCATCCTTCTATCCAAACCATAATTCCTTCCCACAGAGATTCTTTGAAGTCAGCCCCCTCCATTTATAGTCTTTGTTCAGCTGAGTGGAGGTAGTGAGTTTGGAAATTATTTGAATTACAGATCCAATTTAACCACTTATCATGAAGCCACGAGAGCCTCTTGCTTGGCATTCGCTATTCCAAACCCTGATTGCTAGGCCTAAGTAGAACTTTACTTCTACTTTTTGCCATTTACTTCTGATTCCTGTCAAAGAGTTGTATCTCTGGCACTAATGGCTGGATTGCAATGCAGTATAGGAGACAAAATCACTAAATAAGGGGAAGGAAAAAGCAATAGGGATCTGATCAATCTGAGCAGAGCAGAATAAAGTTCTCTCAAATAGTTTCCCTCTACATATCTTTACATTACCATCATGTGAGAACCTGGCCATTGTGGTTTGTACTGAACCACTATGGTTTATTCTATAAAATACAGTGAAAACAAAACAGGTTTATTATTACCATATTACCATGCCCTGAAACCCACGAGGCATAGCCACTGGTTTACCCCACACACAAACAAGGCACTGTACATCCAACCAGTTCACTCCAGTCTTCTCCATGAACATACCAGACTTGATTTCAAAAGCCACAATGGCAGGTGAGGAAGCCGGAAAGGATGGCATTAGCAGGAACAATGAGCAGGCTGGCAAGAGGAAGAGTGGGGCAAGGCACACCAACTCATCTCTATTCACTCCTTAAGACCTCTCCACTATGTGTTACAATTAAAATCCGGAAGAATCCCAATGTACCAAATATTGGTTGGGCCATCTGGAACCAATCCAAAAGAGTACAGGGAAACTTCTAAACTACAATTTGCTTGCTTCAGGTTTGAAACAAAACATGTTTTCCTTTCCATGTACAAGACTGCCTAGGCAACAGGAAATAGTTCAAGAACTTGATTGTTTATTTTATCTACCGTATTTATATCTGGCCTTTCATTCAGGGCTGTGAGGTTCCAGGTGCAGTAGTGTCCTGTTCTTGTCCCCAATAAGACATCAACTCTTTTAGGTAGGCTGGGCTGCCAGAGAGTGACTGGCTCAAAGTGACTTATTACATTTTATGGCTGAGAATTGACCAGATTCTAGGTTTCCCTACTAGAACTCAACACTTTGACTACCATAGCACATAACCAATTTCTTACAAGAAATATATATTTTTTATTTTCTTATTTAAGAGGTACTTCTTTAGACAATTTGCAGACATACCTGGTGATGTTGAATGCTTTTTATGTTGCAAGAAAATTGTTGGTACAGATGAAATTTGTTGACATTTTTTTCATTGACGTTTTTAGAAGTCACTTTTGCTAGAGATGACTGAATGCAAATGTATCTTCTTTGACATCTATATTTTTAAAACAAACCAAAACATCCTTTGCTCAAGAGAACTGCTTTGTATATCTGAATAGCAACATTAATAAAAATGAATTCACTATATAAAATTTTAATGACCAGATGATCTCACCTGACTCGGATCCTGTAGGGAGCCTGGCTTTCAAGTCTCCTGATTTTGAGACAGTCACACTTTAATTAGAGATGGAAGGGTAAGTCTGCCTTCTGTTACTGAAAACTACCGTATTTTACGCTCTATAGGACGCACCTGACCATTAGACGCACCACATTTTTAGAGGGGGAAAACAGGAATAATATATTTTTTCCTGCTTTCCTGCTTCCATCCCGCTCGCAAATGGATGGAATGGATGGCGGAGGGAGCAGCCATCCATTCCAGCCATTTGCGCTCCACTCGACACCCAGTCCAGCCATCTGCAAGGGGCTGCAGCTGCCGGGAGTCTGGGGGAGTGCTGGGAGCCACTCGCAAATCGATGGAATGGATGGCGGAGGGAGCCGAGCGGCTGCTCGCAAAAGGTGGCTGCTGACTCCCCCCCCGCCACTGAATCCAGCTGTTTGCGAGCGACTCTCGACTCCCTCCCCTACAATAACCATGCAGTGACGTGGGTTGGACTGAGAAAGAGTGACTTGTTCAAAGTCTCCCAGCCAGTTTTCATGGCTTAGGGAGGGGTATAATTCATGACCTCCTAGTTTCTAGGCCAGTACTCTTGATAAGAAATTCAGGATCAAGTGCAAAGGTAATGAACTTGACGTAATAGCTGAGTAATAATAGCTGGCGTACACTTATTTTGCAAACATGGAAAGCTGCGTGATAAAGGGCATGCAAGTTGGGTTGGGGTGCTGGAGGGAGAGAAGAGAAAAATGAGGAAAAGGAGGAGAAAGATGTAGTAGGAGGAAGAGAAAGCAGGATAGAAAGAGAAGGAAGAGGAAGAGGTGGTAGCAGAAGGAGCAGGAGGAGGAAGAGGAGGACGGACACAGAGCCCAGGAGTTGCAAGCCAGTTGCAGGTGCAGCCGGCAAGGAGCCTTTGCACTGGGCAAGACTGCTTCTATATCGCTGCCCTCCTGCCCCGACCCCTGTAGGCTCACCACATGCCTGGAGGTGGAAGACGCGCCTTCAGCTCACCTCCACTGCGCGACCTGGTGCCTGACCATCCATGAATCAGCACTGGTCTGCGGACCAGTGGTTGGAGACCCCTGCAATAATAGATTACCCGTAAGCATGGGCTGTTAACATTTATATAAAAGGTTTATTTTTTTAAAAAGGAACAAGACATAGGATTCTAGAGATAACCTGTCATGTTTTTGGCAATTGTTTTGCTCTTGATGACTGTTGGATCTTTTTCTTGTTTGGCTAAATATAAATGTTATACTATTTTAACATTTCTGTATGCATACATTAACCTATTTTTTATTTTCTGTAAAGAATATGTGAAAAACAATTCAAGAACATAAAATGGCCTCAGTGATTTTAATTAGGAAAGGTGCAAATTATTCTAAATTAGTACTAAAAGATTGATCTGTAGATTAATCTGTAGATTAATCAGATAGGCAATAATACCACAAATAAAGTTCAATGTAGTAAGTGTAAATTGATATAAAGGGGTAAATAGTTTCTTAATTCTCATCTACACTATTGGACTCAAGTGGGAAAGTCAACATAACTCTGCCTTAACTGTTTATCCCGCACACTAAACTATAATGATTCACTTCCCTTACTCTGTCACTCAAGGTCAACTAAGTTATTCACCGTCCCATGGCTAATAATGATACATAGCTGTACATTTCCACCCCGGGCCACCTCAACAATGCTGTAGAAGTGATGACCCGGTGTCTGGAAGCTGTGCGGATCTGGATGGGGAAGAATAGACTCAGACTCAACCCCTCCAAGACTGAGTGGCTGTGGTTACCGGCGTCCCGATATGGCCAGCTGGAACTATTACTGGTCATTGGGGGCGAAACCTTGGCTCCCACGGAAAGGGCGCGCAACTTGGGAGGTCCTCCTGGATGCACGGCTGACTATGGAACATCATGTGGCAGCCGTCACCAGGGGGGCCTTCTATCAGGTTCGCC
>JANHFO010006405.1:59021-76582 GCA_032468095.1 Pareas carinatus | reverse complement strand
CTGAAACAGCATTGTGGAGGTGTCAGGGCATGCTGACTTCCGGTGTGGTGTTGGTTCTCAATAATGCTCACCCGCACATTGCTAGCCGCACCCAAGAACCTTTGGAGGAGTTCTATTGAGGTGTTTTTGATCACACACACACCAGCACAGATTTGGGAGTCCAGCGACTCCCACCTCTTCTGACTTCATTCCCAGGAGGGAGATTTCTTTGCAGAAGGAATTTCAAACCTTGTGAGATGTTATGACAAGCACCTCAATTTGAATGATGATGTCGAAAGGCAATGTGATGTTGTAGTTTTCTACTGTGTAGAATGAAAGTTCTGTATCTGCGAGTGCCTGTCATTGACAACCAAACGGAGGATTTTTCTCGAATTGCACTCCTATATATATATATTGCTCTTGCTGCCGATAAGAAAGTAACATTCCATTCTTCCGCTTCCTTGCGATCAAGAGACATCGGAAAGCAAGAGGATTCCCGAAAGCAACCCTCCCTTTCTTTTTGCCTTACCCCCCTCCCCTCCCTCTTTCTTCCTGCGTTTCTCTCTCTCTCTCTTATTGTTGCACAAAGTTGTTTCCAATTATCGTGGCTCTCCTGCTATCTGGATCCCTCCATCCTTCTTTGCGAGTGGCGGGGCCCTCCCCTCCCTCCCTCCCCGTCCGGTGGTGCCTGCCAGACATATGGGATCAATCAGACCTTAAGCCTCGGTGCCGATGTGTTCGCGTTTGGGAATGTTAACAGCCTGGCAGACACCGGCGAGGCTCTGGTGACAAGAGGCATCTCCGGCAGCCGCGAACTTCCCCCGGCCGAGCGAGGAAGAGGACGGGGGGGGGGGAGAAGAGCAAGCGGAGGGCAGGGGAGAGACGCTTCGAGACCCACCGGGCGTCCCTCGCCTTTCTAACCCCGCGGGAAAGGGGCGCGCCGCAAGTAGAATCCTTCCCAACTGGGAAGCTCCAAACGCGCGCAGCCCTCGCCACGTGCGCGCCGCGAGTTTAAGGGACTGCGGGGCCTTTTTCAATCCGAGCCGTCGGAAAAGGACCCAGCCGAGGTTGAGGGGAGGCAGGCAAACTCGAGGGGGGGGAAATAAAAGGGCTTCGGGGCGGACGAGCCCGGAGGGATGTGGCTGGCGGGGCTGTACTTGTGGGTCAGCGGGGCGCTGGCTTGGGCGCAGCCGCCTCGTCCCTTCAACCGGAGCGCCCTGGCGGCGCTCTCGGCTCCCTTCCAGCCGGCCGGCCCTGGGGTCTCGTCGTTGTCGGAGTCGGCCGGGATCAAAGTGGAGAAACTGGGCCGGGCTTTCAAGCGTCAGGTGAGGCGACTGCGGGCAAAGAGCGGCCGCCTGGAGCTGGTCTTCCTGGTGGACGAGTCGTCAAGCGTGGGCCAGAGCAACTTCCTCAGCGAGCTGCGCTTCGTCAAGAAGCTGCTCTCCGACTTCCCCGTCGTGCCCACGGCCACGCGGGTGGCCCTCGTCACTTTCTCCTCCAAGAACAACGTGGTGCCCCGCGTGGACTACATCTCGCCGCCCTCCCGGCCGCGGCAGCAGCGGCAGCAGCACAAGTGCGCCCTGCTCAGCCGCGAAATCCCGGCCATCGGCTACCGAGGGGGCGGCACCTACACCAAGGGGGCTTTCCAGCAGGCCGCGGTAAGTGGGCTGTGGGGGTGGGTGGGTTAATCCGAAATTAAGAATTCCGGTTAAAAACTCCCCGTTATTCACACGTGTATTTATTAGAGACCTGTTCTGGTGCTGGATTAGCACTTGGGTTCAAACTGCCCCCAGAAGTTGTGGGTGCTCCAACACTGGAGCTTTCTAAGAAAGATTGGACAACCATTTGTCTGAAATAGTATAGAGTTTCCTGTCTGAGCAGGGGGGTTGGACTAGAAGACCTCGAAGATCCCTTCCAACTGTGCTACTCTGATAAATCACTGTCACATTCTGATACTTCTGTGGCCTTGGTGGAATCAGTTTGACATAATATCTAAAGCTTATAAGGTCATGCTCTCCTAAAACTGCAGATTGACAGTTTCCACGTGACTGGCCAATTCTTGCTAATCAAATAGTTTGAAAGAATGGAGTGGGCTTTCCCAAGACATTTTTGACTGCCACTTCTGAATGTTTTTTGTTCAAAAAGCTGTGCAGCATGAACTTTCTATAGTAGTTTTCTCCATGCTTGACAGACCCACTAAATTTCCACATAGCAATGATCAATCTTTGGGAATTCTGACAGTATATTCTCCATCTAGAGGGTACCAGCTTGGAGAAAATGGTCATTCTAAGATATTTATTTGTAACTTGAACAATTTAATATTGGTTCAGAAAAGTCCCATCTTTAGAGACACTTGTGAGATGGATAAAGACCGCCAAATGATTGATGCCCATGTGACTTGCTGACAGCAGCACCATTAAGGAATGACGTCAACATTGGAATGAGGCATCCCACATAACAACACAAAACTTGTATACATTTTTGCATTTGTGAGAATGCAGTATTTTTCCAGGAGAACTTGAGTAGAACAAGCTGTGACATTGGCAGTTTATGGTTTTAAAATGTCTTTCTTTTCTTTTTAATGATGGTGGGTTGGGTGGTGATTTTTAATGATGTCATACAGAATTCCTATCATACAGGAACAGAGACAATATAATAAATATTCTCTCCACTCATCTTCCCCAATCAGAATCTCCTATATGCTATTAAGTATGGGAGCAAAAAAAGCAAATACAATGGCAGTTTAAAAACTAATAAATGTGTTATCAAATAAGTTGCCATGAATCACAATTTCATCACAGATAGTCTGCTTGGAAAATACAGTATATAAAAAAGACATCCATATTTTTCTTCTGATTGACTAATAGTAATGTTTGAGGGGCAGGTCAGTTTTTATTATCAACAACTAATAAGGAAAAATACCTTTTTCTTCCCGCTTTCTCTTACAGAAGGAGTCCTAATCTAAATCAAGCTTCTCACAGCTGTTTTTAGTCCCAGAGAATTATCCTGAAAGATCTGATCTCAGATATCCCACAAAATATAAAAACTGACCCTTATTTCACATATTCAGAGCCAAACCACATAACTACATTTATTTTCTCCACAGCATAATGTAACAGGATGTCTCATCCATTCCATCACAGCTGTTCACAAAAAATGTTTTTCCCAAATGTTTATTCCATCAAGTTTCAGACCAATATGAATGAAATACACATGGATATAGAAGGAATATTGGAGGGTATAAAGTGAATAAAAGAACTTTAAAAGGAAAAAAAGATGTCAAGAGAAGTTTTGAGTACCTCCTTCACTGCCAAGTGCTGAACTGCTTTGTATATATAGTCAATGCATTCTGAAGTGCTTTGCATACTGTATTGTCTTTGGCAGGATAAACCATATATTGTCCTGCAGATATTTAGCTTCCATCAGCTTAACTAGCACAATCAGTTGTGAAAAATTATGGTAATTCAGCAACTTTTGGAGGATCATAGGTTGTCCAAATATAGTTGCTGATCCACTATTCTTATTTAAACTACATGGGCCAGGCATTAAAAAAATAAAGAAACCAAATAGCAAACAAGAATTAAGGTTTGAAATTCACTGTTTGAATTGGATCCGAAATCAAATGGCCTTGATCATGAAGGGGAAATGGATTATGGGATAAATAATATGTTCCATGAACATTATCAAACCAGGAAAGAATACAGAACTAGTTTTAAAATTTTATATTCAGTTTAGGGAAAGTTAACATCTTTAAGCCTTATTCACACTTTATGAGAGGATGCCATCTATGCAGAATAGGACACAGAAGAAGGCTTTTTCAGAAATCAGTTATGTCCATGCAATTTTAATTTCCTCAACCTAACAAATGAAATTTTGTACCTTGAATAATAACAAATTAAAAAAAATACATTGGCCAGGAAAATATGATAGAAATTCTTTGTTTTCTTAATGAGGCTGTATGTTGATTGTCTGTTTTAGGCATCAGGAAGGAGCAAGTGTGCTGCTTGCTTTCTCTTGGCAGAGGAAATTGCTGAACAAAACCAAAAATTACAGTAGTAATATATCCAAATTAGGTTTTGTCTCAGTTTTAGGAGAAGCAGCAGCCAAGGACCCCAATTCAACGTAACTTGATTATGCTCGTTTATCACAACATACTGATATGCTCAGCTTGTACAAGGAGGTGTAATTCATTATTATTATTATTATTATTATTATTATTATTATTAACAACATATTGCAATAATTAAGGTAATGCAACTGTTTTGTAAAGAGTGCTCTATTTACTGACCAAAGAATATTATCATTATACTAAAATTATTGACGAAGGAACTTACATTTTAATAACCATCTTTCTTTTCTTCCTATGAAGTATTGCACCATTGTCCTCTATTTTCAAGCTTTCTTGAATTACATTTATCTTTTTGATGGGAAAGATTCCACTGTCTTTCTAGCCAAATAAGACTGACTATTTTTTGTAGGCCAGATTACAGAGTCCAGATTCCTGAGAAAAACACACTTGCTTTTTATGTGTCACTCTAAAGCCAAAGCTTCTTTAATGAGTTGACACGTGTAAAGAAACTGCTTTTTTTTCTCCCAGTCGCTCAGGTTATAAAGAACCAACTCTCCCAAAGAATATTCAAAGCACGCACGGTCTAGAAGTCATGTTAAGTATTATAAATACTTTTGTAGAGAAGAAAGAAGTTCACAGAGCAGTGTTCCTCTGTTAGTTAAAATTTACACACAAGATGAAAGAAAAGATAATGTTATTTAGATATGTGAATGGCCTCATTCAAAATTTGTCAAGAAACACAAAAGGGATTAAGAAAATGTATAACTAATTAAATATATACATTTGCTGCAGAGTTGTGCATTATGATATCACTGTGATCTCTTATCCACCCTTGCTATAAATACAGCTTTAATTTGTGGATTGATTGGTTTTTAGCTTTTTAAGAAATTTGTCTTTAGAGACCAGGGAGAGGCCTGAGTTGTTCTAGCACTTTCTTCCTGGAAGTATAATGACATTCTACAATAAAAGAAACAAAGGCACTGATTTTATTATTGCTTAGTGATCAAGCTAAAGACAACTGCAATTAGTTATCTTTTTAAGTGGCATTAGAAGGGGAAATTCTTCAGCTTTTCCACTTTGGGTTAAGAGAAATATTTACTGAAAAAACAGACTTTGTACTGACAAGTTAATCAATTACATGATGTTAGGGAAACCTAATTGTACGGTTAATTAATTGTAGAAGAGGTGACTGTTTAAGAAGTATTTTAAAGGAAATTTCAAACACTGCTTCAGTATTTTAAGTACCTTATTCCAGCGGCCCCCAACCTTTTGGACTCCAGAGATCAGTTCCATGGGGAAAGGTTTTTCCCGCGGACCGGAGTGGGCATAGTTTTGTGTGCTGCCTGCATCCTGTGTATGAGGCTTCACTTGTTTGCATAGTTGGGTTGCTGTCATGCCACAAACCGGTTCTGGTCCACAGGCTGGGGGTTGGGGACCCCTGCCTTATTCATCAAAATGAAGTAGAATTGTAAATTTAAGATGGTCCTACCAAAAAGGAAAACCAGATAAATAAAAAAGTACAAATGCCTATATAAATATATTTGCAGTGAGCAGATTCCCTATCTGATCAATGTAAATAGCCAACTTCAGTTGAAACCCTTATAGAAGTCTCCCCTTCCCCCATCTCACTGTTTATGTGAGGTGTAAATATACTTGTATATACGTAACTATGTGTAAGCCAAAAATTTTATTGGCTTGCTGAGAGCTGTAATCAGCAATATTGTTCAACAAACAGGATACTGATCAGTATCGTAATAATAATAATACTATTCTTATCTTTTCTCCCATTTGCAACTCTCCTTGCAATCCTGGATATCTTCTATAGGATTGAAAGCCTTGGGTGAAAGAGGATATAGTGCATGAGCAAAAATTCATAGGAATTATTTAAGTTACTTATTTGTTTCATTTATACATAAAACTGTGGTAATCATTTCTTTTTAGTAGGTTCATATTGTCACATTGGAGACAGACAGCCACAAAAGTATATTTTCCTACTTGGTTCAGTTTAATATGTATTTGGTCAAGCATCTCTTAGCCAGAACTACTGTAGGAATGGATGGGTTTTTTTTATTGTGGACATGTTTTTCAAAATATCTTACCTGCTTTTCTTTTCCTCAGGATAATCATTCTCAATAAACACTTTTTTATGTTCTTGATGGGTCTTTGATAATAATTTATCCATGGAATAAGCTGCTCATCTTCAAGTCCTTTCTATCTTTTGTGATGGATATGCTCACCCAGGTTCATAGTTTATTATAAATTCCTTGTATCATACATCCTAACTATTCCTACAACTGAGCATATTATTTGCTTTAGAGTTTATGTAGGGTTATCTTCTGGCTACAATTTCTACATTTACTAACTAGAGAGTACAAACCTAAAACATTTTAGCATGTAAGCTTGTCCTCTGGCTCATGCGTGATCATCTGTGATTTTGATTACTCCAACTTGCTTTATATCACCTTCTTAGAACAGGGTTTTTTGTCTCATGCAATAATTCTACTGTACAAAAAAGTACTCAGTGTGTGATGTCTTTCTTCAGATTCCTTGTTCTTACTTTCTAAGCTTCTTGCACCCATGATCTTATTTCCTTTACTCTTCTCTCCCACATAGGCCTTGCTATGAGCTGCATCTCCTAAATTATTTGCTTCCTACAATTTGCAAGAAATAGACACTGCAAATGACACAAAATGTTGTCCAACTGTTTTTGAAGAAAACAGCATTTTGAGAGGGGGAAATATATAAAATTAAAGAGGGCCTTCATACTATGTCCCTAAGTAATTTCCTGCATTTAATTTATTTATTTTGTTTAGTCAAGCTTATACAAGAAAAACAAGTATAAGTAGGAACATACTATATAAACATGTAGGTATCGATAGGTATAAGCATATGTATAATAATAAATGAGTATGGGGACAGTAGGACAGGGGCACGCCCCCTTATAGACCTCTTAGATATGGAGTGAGGTCCATGATAGATAGTTTAAGGTTAAGGATTTTGAGGTTTGGGGGTGTAACAACAGTGTCAGGTAATGAGTTCCAGACATTGACTAAAATCATATTTTCTGCAATCAAGTCGGTTTACTTTGAGTTTGTGTCTGTTGTTAGCCCATGTATTATTGTGGTTGAAACTGAAGTAATCATTGATAGGTAGAACATTGTAGCAGACAATGTTGTGTACTAAGCTTAGGTCAGATAGTAGGCGGCGTAGCTCTAAGCTTTCTGGGTTCAGAATTTCAAGCTTGGTAGCATAAGGTATTTATTGCGGGCTGAGAAATGGAGTACTCTTCTCATAAAATGCCTCTGGACTTGTTCAAGTGTATTGCTGTCTGTTAAACAATATAGGCTCCATGCAGATGAGCTGTATTCGAGAATTGGTCTGGCGAAGATTTTATATGCCCTGGTTTGCAGTTCAATATTATCGGAAAAGATGCTTCGCAAAATTAGGTTAACAACTCTTAATGTTTTTTTGAGATGAGTTCTCCTAGGTCCTTGACAGAGTGACCGTTGTCTTCGAGGTCGTATCCACCCGATTTGTATTTAGTGTTCTGATTCTTTTTACCAAAGTGTAAGACAGTGCATTTGTTGGGAAAGATTTGAAATTGTCAATTGTTCGACCACTCAGACACATAGTTAAGATCACATTGTAAGCAGTGGTGTCAGTGTTGTTAAATAGTTTAACATCATCCGCAAAGAAGACGCAGTTGCTTTTGATGTGATCGCAAAGATCGTTTATGTATATTTAAAATAGGGTGGGTTCTAGAACGCTGCCTTGGGGGACACCATTGTTAACTGATGCAGGGTTTGATATGGCACTCCTTGTTTTAACTACTTGTTGTTTGACAGGAATGCATCTATCCATTTATGTAGTGATCCAGAAATGCCGTAAGTTCGTAGGTTTAGTAGTAGTTTATCATGTACCACTGAGTCATTATTTGACTGAAGGATATTCTTTAAGTGGAGGATAAAGGATTGTTGTTGATTGATTCCATGAATTTGCAGGTGACACAAAATAATGAGATTGGTCTGTAATTTTCAACTAGGCTGGGGTCTCCCTTTTTGAAGATAGGAATGGCTAATGACCATTAGTCAGGCAAAGTGCTAGATCTGAATGATCTCTCGTAGATTATGCTTAACAGCTCAACTATGGCGGTGGAGAGTTTTTTTTAAGAAGTATGCACATAATCCATCAGGACCAATAGATAGGGATGATTTTAGATTACATAGCACCTTTTCAACATTGTCTTCCGTAAAATCAATGTGTATTAGATCGTTGCAATCAATATTAGTATGATTAGAAAATGTTGGACTGGATCCATTGCTGTTAACAAAGACCGAACTGAAGAACGTATTAAAAGTATTAGCCTTAATGGCTTCATCATTACAGACATTTCTGTTTTCCCCTTTCATTGGTGGTATTGTTTTTGAGTCTTTAAGTTTGGTGTTTACAAAATTATAGAAGGCGCGAGTGGATTTTGTGTGTAATAATTTTTCTTCTTGCTTGCAGTAGTAATTAGTGCATTCTGCCTTTATCTGATTGCATAGGGTTTTTGGAAGGCTGAGTCAACTTTGAGCCGGTCAGGATCGAACTCCAGGCAGTCAGCAGAGTTAGCCTGCTATGTCAAACAATTTCTATATTGTTATCTCTCTATGGCGTGATCAGAAAAAGGAAAGGTGTGGACCACAACAGTGCTGGGGGAAAAACTTATCTAAATATCTAATATCTAAAAGGCATCATTCCATTTTGTATTTCCCTCTGTCTACCTCACACAGAAATATTGATCTTATAGTGGTCCTTCAAAAACTAAATTGTATAAGAAAAGAGAGTGATTGCTGGTAGAAGAACTCATGAGCAGGTAGTCAACTTGATAGTTCTGCTTGATTTTTCCCCCTTTGTTCTTCTTTTACCCCCCAGCAAATACTGGTTCACTCCCGTGTAAATGCTACCAAAGTAATATTTTTGATTACGGATGGATATTCCAATGGAGGGGATCCTCGTCCCATTGCAGCATCCTTGCGTGATTTTGGAGTAGAAATCTTCACATTTGGGATATGGCAAGGCAATATAAGAGAGCTGAATGACATGGCTTCTCAGCCCAAGGAGGAACACTGCTACTTGCTCCACAGTTTTGCTGAGTTTGAAGCTTTAGCGCGGAGAGCTCTTCATGAAGGTATTGGATCAAGATCTGCTTTGATTACTTGTGCATTTTCAGGTTCAGGGATAATATATATGATCTGAATTTGAAATATATGGCCATTTACTCTATTACTGCAACCACAGTTGAGCCCAATGCTTCTGTTGCTCAGCGAGACAGTTGCTACGTAGGTTTTGCTCCATTTTACAAATTTTCTTATTACAGCTGTTAAGCAAATCTCTGCAGTTGTTAAGTTAGTACTGTATTTCCCCGAAAATAAGACACTGTCTTATATTAATGTTTGCACCCAAAGATGCGCTAGGTCTTACTTTCAGGGGATGTCTTATTTTTCCACTGAGGCCGCTCAGAACCGGAAGTCCGAGGCCTTATTATCGGGGAGGTCTTATTTTCGGGGGATGCCTTATATTTTAGTGAGAGGAAAAGCTGTAAGTAGGCCTTATTTTCGGAGGATGTCTTACTTTCGGGGAAACAGGATAATACGGTTGTTAAATGAATCTGGCTTCCCCATTGACTTTGCTTGTCAGAAGATCGCAAAAGGTAATCAGCTGACCCTTGAACACTCTAACCGTCATAAATAGGGGAAATTTAGGGTATTACCTGAAGATGTTATCTAGCCTGGTAACGAAATGTTCAGAAACCAACCCACAAGCTCGGAGAACGAATCTCCACTCTCAGTTTTCACCTTTCTTGGAGGATTCAGCCATGACAGACTGAATAAACTTTGGGCAGTCCCTTTGTCTCAGCTGGACCTACCTCAGGAGGTTTTGTTAAGAGGAGAAACGGGAGACGAAAGTGCATATATTCCCTGGAGTACTTACAAGATAGGAGTCAAATAAATACAAAAAGAAAGAAGCCACACTATATTGTTAAATCAGTGAAATCTTAAAGAAAGGACACAATTTACTTTAGAATACCAAAAAATAATGTTTCACCCAAACAGAGTGAATGAGAGGATTAAACCTAGAGTAGTATGGACTTCTGCATCTCAGTTTTATTATAATAAAGTTTGAATAAAGAATTATTCAGTACATTGTATCCATGGAAATTAATTCGCAGATGCAGATTTCCAAGCGATAACAAAACGGAGCAAAATTATCATTGGAAATTAACTGATCTCTCATCCTCATCAAATAACTGCTTGAACAGAAAAGATAAATGAACTTTAAAATAATTAGCATTGCTTTAATAATTGTAACAATTATGATTTAGCTTACTTTTGCATTTAATTGAAATTTATATTTTTTAAAAAATATCTTTATCTAGATGAGTAGATGTCTCTAACTATTTATTTGCTTATTTATTTGGAACCCCTATTCTGTCCTCCCAAATATCCTAACTACAGATCTGCCTTCTGGGAGTTACATTCAGGAAGACATAGCGTATTGCTCCTATCTTTGTGAGGGGACTGAAAATTGCTGTGATACCATGGCAAGCTGCAAGTGTGGTACCCACACAGGACACTTTGAGTGTATTTGTGAAAAGGGATACTATGGCAAAGGACTACAGCATGAATGTACAGGTTAGTAGCTGTTTTTTCCTATTATATTTGCTGATATACAGGCTTGGATTTGGACAAGGTTGTTCAAAGCTTCCCGGTGCTGTATATCCCAGCACCATACTTATGCATCAACAGATTGAATGGTTTTACAAAATTTATAACCCAGATTGTTGGGGGCAATATGCTGACTGTGTAAACCGCTTAGAGAGTGCTTTAAAGCACTGCTAAGTGGTATATAAGTCTAAATAATAATAATAATAATAATAATAACACTTTCAAGAGATGTCCTTAACAGCCAAAGTCCAAACCTGGATATTTAGCCAGACACATGGCTTATACCTCCTTGTTTGTATTCTCAAGTACAGAGTTTCCATGCTTAGAGTTTCGATATGTTAAATTTGACTTAAGAGAGTTGTGTATAAAAGAGAGTAGCTTGTATAAAATAGCATAGCCATACTTGGGGGGAAATCTGAACTTTGATTGTGCTTTTAATTAAAGTGTATGATGTGACAAATGGGTTGGTTTTATCTAGGTTGTTATGAGTGTGTATGAAAGTAGAAATCCATAGGTTAGAAAAAGTTACGTGATATGCTCCACTGAAGTATCATAGTAGAGGGGAAATTTGTCTAGTTTTCTGAATGAATGCAATCCAGAAGAGAAACTGTTTTCCTAGGTGATAGGCAAGGTAGGAGTAGGAAAAATAAAAATGAGATGGGCCATTCTAAAAACCAAAAATGAATGAAAATGGTGACTGTCTTCTTAAGAAAAAACTGTTTTGAACAAATGTATTAAGCTATATTGTTCAGGCAGACACAATGGAAAGGGAATGTATTAAAAAGCATGATGGATCTCATTATTCATAACAAAGGATAGAAAGAATGAGCAAAGGATACAGAAATGATGAGAAATTCTAGATTTGGGCTAATGGATCTTGAGAAAAAATGAACATGGAAGAAAAGGGGGGAAAAGTGATATAAACTGAAATGCCAATAGAACGACTACAGAAAAAGAAAGTAGGAATCTTATATGAAGTTGGGAAGAAAATCTAAAGAAAGACAGTGTGGAAAGCGCTTGAAACACATTGGAAACAATTATGTAACAGAGCATGTGGCGTGTATGTGTAATTATATGAACAAAGTATGAAAAAGAATGCTTGGTAAAATGATGAAGTGAAAGATGCTGTATATAAGAGGGAAATGCATAGAAGGGAATGAATGTTTCCAAATCTGAAAAAGTTTTGTATAAAACTAAGGCACTGTATATAGAGAAAAAGATATTTGCAAAGAACAAAGTGCAAGAAAATATAGAATGGTTAAGATGAAAAAAAGCAGAGAAAATGAAGGAGGATGTAGATGGAATTAAACAATTGTTTTGGAAATGGTGAAGATTGCTAAATAAAAAGTCCCCAGGAGAGTGAGTGGACTTAAAATAAAAATGATACAATTATTTGGAATGGAATTGATCTGAGGAGATGCTGGAAGAATTTGTTTAAAGTATTGATAAGTCACAGGTGGAAAAATGGAATTGAAATAAAACTTACATTAATCTATTTCTGAATGGAGAGAGAGAGTGTGTGTGCAAGAATAAAAAGGATGATATGAATGCTGTCAGAGTTTTGGAAAATGATAATGCTGCTATTATACATGGTACAACTAGAAGAAGGTTAAACTAATATATGTTTGTTTAGCAATTAGTTGTGCATCTTGTTTAACATTTGTGAAGGTTGCGCTTGTAGCTGATTATTGGGAAAATGTAATTATTATTCTCCTATACAAAGAGAAAGGTAACAAGAGGAAATGCAAAAACTACCTACCACAGAATTCATTTTTTAAGTGCGCTTGGAAAGTTTTTCAATAAAAATAATTCTGATTGAAAGAAATAATAATGGCCAAGATTTGGGAAATACAAGGTGGCTTTATGCTGAGCAAGGAATTTAGACAGACTGAATTTTTACTCATCAACAGGTTGATAAGAAATTCATGCTGACTTAGAGAAAAAAAATGATAAAGTGAATAGGTTTAACCTATTTACCTGAATATGACAATGAAGATTGGTTGCCAAATACACCAAGAATGTTAAATGATAAAAGTAACGCAGAAAGAGATAAATAGACCTCTTAGCAAGTAGTTCAACACTGAGCAAGGATTAAAACAGAGATGTGTAATGCCCCTATAATAATGAATTAATTTTTTGTATTTTTGTATGAGGACGATGTCATGCTGTTGGCTGAGAACAAATGGCAGTAAGAAATAGACATTTGAAAGTTCATATATCAAAATGAAGGGATTTGTATTTGTTAGAGGAAAAGAAAAGAAGATTGCAAGTTACATATAAATGGCAAAACTAGAGCAAGTAGATGAATTTATATGTTTAAGTTTATTTATTTAGTCAAGCATATATGAGAAAAACAAATATAAGGAACATACTATATAATCATGTAGGAATCAATAGGTATAACCATATGCATAATAATAAATGAGTACAAATAAATGGGAACAGTAGGACAAGGACGGTAGGCACGCTAGTGCACTAATGCATGCCGCCTTATAGATCTCTTAGGTATGGAGTGAGGTCCATGATATATAGTTTAAGATTTATGGGTTTGGGGGTTAACAATAGTGTCAGGTAATGAGTTCCAGACATTGACCACTCTGTTACTAAAGTCATATTTTCTGCAAATGAGTCTGGAGCGGTTCACTTTGAGTTTGTATCTGTTGTTAGCCCATGTATTATTGTGGTTGAAACTGAAGTAATCATTGATTGGTAGATCATTGTAGTAGACAATTTTACTTACATGCTTACTGATGGGCCACAATAATTGAATATAGGTCATCCAGCAAGTAAGAAGGCTTTCATCCACAAAGGTGATAATTTTTAATGTAATTTTGAATTGCCCACTAGTAACTGTACTCACCAAATACTGGCATTATATGGACGTACTGAGGTTCACCCATAACTGTTAGCCTGATGGTATTCTGACCAGCTGTAGCTTGGGAGTGAACTTCAAAGGCAGCTCCAGAGAGATTGCATTGCATCCATCCAGAACTAAAATATTTTCCACCGATTCTCTTTGCCTGTTTTCTGACAGGTGGAACTCTCACAGTCACCCACATTTTTAATTTTCAAATGGGTGGTTCTGGAGCATATGTGAAGCTCACAGGGATTTTGGGAAATGAAAATAATGCAGGAGGCAACATACTTCTTTAGTCTGCAAACAGCTTCCATTTTATCAGCAGACAGCAATATTAGATTTAACTAACTGATTTGTTCTGATTTACAAATACTGCAGGGCAATCAAACTCCCATCTGATCCACTAATCTGAATGAGTTCACTAAGTTTAAAAGTTGCTTATTCTATAATGGAATGTGGTTTAAAGCAGGCTATCGTGGCTGAGGAATTCTGGGAGTTGAAGTCCACCAGTCGTCAAGCCGCCAAGGTTGGAGACTCCTGCTTTAAAGCACATTATTTAGACAATTATAAGAATGCTGGAGTTTCCCCCTCCACACTAGAGGGCGCATGTTTGGATCTTCCATCCGAAGATTTAAAACATGAATAATAGAGCAGAGTTATCCAGACAAAAAGATATGGAAAAGAACATGCTGCTGATATATTAAAAATAATAATAACCTTCTTGGATTTTCAATATTGTTTTTGCCTTTCATCAATTAAGATAAACTGATCTTAAATATTAACTAGTGCTGCCCTTTCTCCTGAGTGCGAGTAGTCCTCAACGTATGACTGTCGTTGTACCGGCAATGGGTTAGAATGTAGGATGCCATCAGTGGCTCTGTGCCATATACAGTTTCAATGCCAACTGCAGCAAATCAAATTATGCTGGCAGGCAAATGACAACCAGGGTGTAGATCAACCGGGGTGTAGTACAGACATTGTATTGATCAGATCAATCAGAATAGAGCTGGAAAGGGACCTTGAAGGTCTTCTAATCCAACCCCCTGGTCAAGCGGGAGACCCTATACCAGAGGTCTCCAACCTTGGTCCCTTTAAGACTTGTGGACTTCAACTCCCAGAATGCCTCAGCCAGCTATGCTTGGTTCCTGCAAATGTTGAGTCGCCAGGTCTTTAAATCATCTCAGTTGCTTTTTTCTCTGTCACGTTTTTCTTTCAAAGCCTCAACCTTTTTTGTAATGTGGCCAAAACTGGATGCCATATTCCAGGTGTGGTCCCACTAAAGATTTATAAAGTGCTACTAATACTTCACGGGATCTTGATTCTATGCCTCTGTTTATACAACCAAGGATTGTATTAGCTTTTTTGACTGCTGCCACACACTGCTGGCTCCAGTTTAAGGGATCGTAGGTTAAGGATCACCCCTATCCCATGCATGGGTGAACAACCTAAGCGCCATATTTTTTTCCCAATCAGTTGCAATTCCTGAATGCTTTCCAAGGACAACTGAGTCAAAACTGACTGCAATACAGGATTGTAGCATTTGGATGACTCTGGATGGGTTACAGCTGGCTCACTAGTGGTGCAAATATGCTTCTCCCCACAGCTGTCATCAGCACATCTAATGAGCTTTCTGAGGGAGTGCAAACCGCCCAAAGCCCAAGTCCATGTCCATCTTTCACTTTAACAGTATCTTGTGTGGATTTAGTTTCAGCTTGTTCTCCTCCAAGGAGGCTAAATCGTTTTATCAAATTTAAGCAATGTTGAAGGGTTGCACGCTGCTAAGGGTAAGGAGCATCAGAGCTTCATGAGCACATTTGGTGACATTCCATCCCAGAGCTGCTGACATTTACATCCATTGTTTTTATGTAGATGATAAATGACTTAGGAGCAAGACACAGATCTATGAGATAACCTCAGGTCACCCACTTGGGGGATGACAATAATTCTTCAGCAGTATCTTCTGGGTACATTTAAACAGGAGGGCCCTATTTATTATTATTATTTAGACTTATATACTGTTTAACAGTGCTTTACAACCCTCTCTAAGCGGTTTACAGTCAGCCTATTGCCCTCAACAATCTGGGTCCTCATTTGACCGACCTGGGAAGGATGGAAGGCTGAGTCAACCTTGAGCCAGTGAGAATCGAACTGCTGAACTTTGGATGGCTCATGGCAGATATGGCAGTCAGCAGAAATAGCCTGCAGGGCTGCTTTTAACCACTGCACCATCCCGGCTCCCTAAGATCCAACCTCCCCAAATAGTCTCAGAAGAATATGAAAGTTGGAATTGAAAACGTAGAACTGAAAAACCCAAGAGAACCAACCACATTGCAATGCCTCCATTTAGTTTCTGGCTTGGGTCATCCACCCCGGTGACCAAAAGAAGCAGCAAGACCATATCTGGAGTGAAACCGAAATGAATCCAGATAATCCTTTTCTTCCACATGCACCTGGAGCTATGAGGTCTTCGCCTCTCAATCTCCTTAGTCTGGAAGATTAGAGACTAACTTGTAATGACAAAGATCTTCTGCATCCAGGCGTGACTGTTTCCAATAAAGATCGTATTAGTGTCTCTTTTAAAGAAGTATAAAATCTCCACTACGCAATGGAAATATATATTTTTTTACATTTATTTTTATGCTTACAACACACACTTCTCCTTTGAAAGCTCAAGGAAGATTGACAGGAATGTCACTCCTCAGTTTCCCCCCTCCGCCACAAAAACCTTGTGAGATAAGTTATGCTGGGAGGAAAAAAATTAGCCCAGCGTCAGTTCAGATTCGCCTCTCCCCCTCCCCACACACACACACCAGACATATATACACACATTCATATTCTACTCTCCCCTTCCTTTTCATGGTAACCACAAGGGCAGATGGAGAAGGCGAGGTCCAAGAACGAAGAACGGGAGATGAAAGAAGGAAGAATGAAGGTCAAGATGGTTGAGAAAGTGATGATGAGGAACACAAAGCTGAGGACGGAGAGATGTGCAAGAAGATCCAGATCCAGAAAAGAGCAGAGACCTAGGAAGCAGAGAGTGACAGAGAAGTCACCTGTCAATAGGTAGTGCAATGCAGGAGAACTGCAGAAAGAGTGTCCTACAGACAAACGGGTGTGAAGAAACACAATTTTGAACAGCCCTGTGAGAAACTGGATTATTTTGCAGGGTTACTGTGCAAATCTCTCTTTCTCTCTCTCTCCCCTCCCGCTAATCAGCTCAAAGGGCAGTGGAGGACTTCGATATCTTGATGGGCTATCTTACCTTACAGCCCCTTTTCTCGTTATGAAATATATAAATAAACAATAATAGACCCACCTACCCACCATGGCAGGGACCCCCTTTTTTTGGAACAGAGAAAGCAAAATCGGCCTTAGAAGTATGACGAGCCCTTCGCGTCTCTCCCCCTTTCTGTTTTTCAGCTCTGATACTTTGCTACGGAACTGTGTTTATAACACAAGCCTTATTTCCAGAATCAAAGATCTTTTTTAGGTGCTGTAAGAAATGTTTCTCAGCAGGGAATTTTTTTTAAAAAAAAAAAGCAAAAGCAAACATCCTTCCCCAGGCAGTATTTGTGCCGATTATGAATAGTTTTTTTCAAGGGCTAAAAACACTGCAAAGTAGGAAGATATATATATCTAAGAGGCAGAAAGGGGACTTTGAATTTTGCTTTATAGCTGTTTCTACCAAGGCTAATGGCTAGTCCTTCTTTTTAAAAAAATGAAAACGGGAGATTTTGACAAGGATTGCTTATTTAGGGAGGCAAGCACTTATGGCAAATACTCCTGCCATCTAAAACAGGCCATACTCAGCTAGACTGAAAATATTCTTGACCTAACGTCAGGAGCGGTTCTATGTTCCAAATTCATTTCTTTCTAGAGCTAGAATCTCCAAAGTTGGCATCTTTGAAGACTTGTGGACTTCGACTCCCAGAATTCCCCAGCCAGCCAT
>JANHFO010006405.1:45439-58921 GCA_032468095.1 Pareas carinatus | reverse complement strand
CTATGTCTTTTGTATTATTGTTCTGTTTTTTGTTATATGTTGTTTTTATATGGCTGTACACCGCCCTGGGTCCCTTCAGGAAGAAGGGCGGTATAGAAGTTTTAATAAATAAATAAATAAATAAATAAATAAATAAATAAATATATGCTATTGTTGTTACTAAAACATGATGAAATGGTGCACAAAAATTGACTGGCATTTGGAGAGCCAATGGGAATGATAATTGGTGAAAAAGATTTGTTTTGAATACATGATTTAAGCATAAACCTGTTCTTACATATACATGTCAAGAAATTAATAGAAATCTAAAATGAATGAAGGTGAATAGATGTGTCCTAGGATAACATTGCAGGATCCAATCTAGGTCAGTCACTGGGACCAGAGGCTTTGTCTTTTTATTTTTTATTTATTTGTATTTGTCTTTTTATTTTTTATTTATTTGTATTTTATTTATTTGTATTTAGTCAAGCATGTATGAGAAAAACAAGTATAATAAAGAATATACTATATAAACATATAGGTATAAAAGGTCTAAGCATATGCATAATAAATGAGTACAAAAAATGGGGACGGTAGGCACATTTGTGCGTTTATGTATGCCCCCTTATAGACTTCTTAGGTATGGAGTGAGGTTCACGGTAGACAGTTTAAGGTTAAAAATTTGGGGATTTAAGGATGTAACAGCAGCGTCAGGTAATGAGTTCCAGGCATTGGCCACTCTGTTGCTAAAGTCGTATTTTCTGCAATTGAGTCTGGAGCGGTTCACTTTGAGTTTGTATCTATTGTTAGCCCATGTATTATTGTGGTTGAAACTGAAGTAATCATTGATAGGTAGAACATTGTAACAGACAATTTTGTGTATTAAGCTTAGGTCAGACGGTAGGTGGTGTAGCTCTAAGCTTTCTAAGTCCAGAATTTCAAGCCTGGTGGCATTGCGGATTGAGAAATGGAGTACTCTTCTCATAAAATACCACTGGACTTGTTCAAGTGTATTGTTGTCTGTTAAACATTATGGGTTCCCTTTAGATGAGCTGTATTCGAGAATTGGTCTGGCGAAGATGTTATCGGAAAAGAAGCTTCACAAAATTAGATTGACAACTCTTAATGTTTGTTTGGCAATGCTGTTACAGTGAGTTCTGGGGCTTAGATCTTTTGAAATGGGTACTCCTAGGAGTGAGGGTTATCTTCAAGGTCGTATCCACCTAGTTTGTATTTAGTGTTCTAATTCTTTTTACCAATGTGTAAGACAGAGCATTTGTTGGTTGAGATTTGAAGAATGTTAGTAGAATGTTTATTAAAGAAGAAACACTGGGAAATTTTAAGATGTGGAATTGCTAATAGAAACTTTGTTTTGAGGAATAAATGTTTATTGAAAGAAGCAACAATGGTTGTGATTCTGGCACTTTATTAGATGGAAGGAGAGTTGAGCATGACAGAAGAAACATAAAAGTAAATTGAATACAGTCAGAATGAACTACTTAAGAAGTGTGTGTGGTAAAATAAAAAGAGATAGGGTCAAGAACAAACAATGATAAATACATTGTTGCATATTTATGGGGAGATAGTACAAAGGAAGTACACTGAAGTGATGTGATTGTAAAGACAGATTGAATGAAATCACAAAATAAATGTGTGAAGGAGCAGAGAATGGAATTGAAAGTGAATGGGAAACTGAGAAAATTACTGTTTATGTGATCTTCAAAAAAAGAATAAAAAGTAATGTATGAAGAGTTAGATGGAAGTGGTGGAAACATGGACGTTTTGCAAGGAGAAATTTGTGGAGAGGTACAACGGATAATGGCATAGTTTTCATTCATTCATTCATTCATTTTGTATGGCTGCCAGTCTCAGAAAGTGACTCAGGGTGACAAACAATCTGAAAACAAATTAAAAGCAAAACGAATTTTTTTCTTATATTTTTTTCTTTAAAAATTGTGTCTTAAATTTCTTTTTCCTTGCTGTTGTTTCCTCTGTTCCTTTATTGTGCATAATATCTGCTTATCCCAAAAGTGGAGAGCAAGTTTAGTTATTTTTCAATTTCAATGGAATGGTTTTTACTATAACTTAGTGGGAAAGTTTATGTTAGATATTCATAAATCCTACTTTATAGTTGAGACAGCTCCACTTAAATGATTCTCAGGATAACCTGAAACAATTATGTTTGAGTTGCAAGCCATAATAGAGGAGGAAATGTCTAACTAAACTAAAAGCCTGAATAAGATGAGATTTACTAAAGGAAAAAAGGGGCCTACATATTAATATTTAGTTGAAAACAATTAGGAAAGGAAATTGTGATGAGGTTAGCACAACTTTTCCATCTATTTTCTTGTTAGTATATAATACTAGAATTCCTCAAAAGCTTCTAGTATGTGTTGTGTTCCGGCCCCCGTTTCAGCCTGTTGACACTGGAAGGGGGGGACTCAGGTACTTCGGAGGACGAGGAGGAGGCGGTCCAGGCACCTGTCTCTGCAGCCGTATCGCTGGCAATAGACCCAACGGTCCCCAGGCAGTCCCACGCATGCACGTATGGTCCTGGATCGCTACCTACGGGCATGCTGGCTCCCAATGTGCCAGACGCAGGCGCAGAAGTGCCAGCAACTGAGCGCAACGAGGTGGAAGAGGAATCAGCTGTGGATCCCCTCGTCGACGCTCGCCATAGACGGCACCTGCGCAGACAGACAGTGCGGGAACAGCAGAGGCCGGTGATTGGTCACAGGTGGGGGCGGGGCAAGGATTTTAAAAAACAGCTGGCTGCCCACGGTAGCCAACTTCGGCAACAGTGTTCTTGGATCCGGCCTGAGCTTTCTGGACTTTGACTTCACCTTTTGAATTTGCCTTGCATTTCTGGAGTTTGACTTTGGCTGGTGGACTTGCCGTGAGTTTCTGGACTTTGCCCTGGCCTCTGGCTTTGGCCCCGGCCCTTGGGCTTGGACTCTGTGTTGCGGGCCATCACTGCTGTCTCCATCCGAGGGGGCTCCGCCCCCCCCCCGCTCTGAGGTTCCACAGTAGCACAGCTGGTTCGCCCACTAATCCCATGCGCCTTGGGGGTGCCCTGGTGTAGTCCCGAAGCTCAGGCAGGGTGACATGTGACTCCTGACCTCCCTGAACTCCTGACTAAGCGCACGGGACAGAACAGTATGTTGGGCATGTAGGACATAACAGTGCTTACAGATTTATAAATTCCGTATAGCTTTTCAGAGTGAGATGGGCAACATATAAACTTAACAAATAAATATCTATTAAGACATGTAAAAATATCAAGATGATGTCTATGATCATATGACTGAAGCCCTGCCTCTTTTCCTGGTTGATGACAGCTGCCATCTTGACTTTTTTTATTCCTCTCTCAGCAGGTGCCCTGAGTTCCTATGAATGCATTTCTTGAGCTCTTTTTAGTATAATTTATTTTCTATGGTTTGTTTTGGCATTTTACTTAGTTGTCTTCACTATCTGTAATAATGGTAAAATATATCTAGCTTAAATTATGCTCTTGAGTGAAGGTATCATAGTGTGAAATGCTTCCATCTGTCGGAATTTACAAGTAGAATCTGAGACAAAACAAATAATTCTTACGTTTACCACAATCTGCATATACTGTTACTGTTTATTTTTGACAGTGCCTATCTAAGCTTTTTATCAATGTTCTTGGAAGTGTACATTTCTGAATTTATTTTTGTATGAACATCTGTCATACTTCAGGAAACAAGATTTTAAGGGTGGCACATATTACATTAACATATGAAAAATTGCCGTCTGCTTTGTGTGTATTTGAGGAACTGGAGCTGAAGTTGTACACACAAATAACACTTTACCCAAGGAATCGGTTGTTTATTATTTATTTAAAAATGTGGCTGCCCAACTTAGCACAGGGTAACTTTGACCGGCTTACAATGTTAACAAGATAAATAAAATACTACAATACTACACAAATAACAAAATACAATACAATACATAGCCGTAGCTAAAAGATGGAAAGGGAGGGAATAGGATGAGCCGGGGTGTGTGTGAGGTGGGGATCTGCTATTAATTTATCAACCAACCCCATGTGAAATCCCCCCATTGGAAACCCAAGCCAACGGGCAGAGCCAGGTCTTTAAGCTTTTGCAGGTCAGAAGAGTAGGTGCCAACCTCACTCTGAGGGGAAAGATTCCAAAGGGCACGAACAATGGCAGGGAAATCCCTTTGTCTGGACCCTGCCTGCCGGAATATCCTGGGCCAATGGGGCCTGCCACATGCCTCCTCTCCCAGCATACCTGGGATGGGAAAATCCCAGTGGGATGAGACGGTCTCTCAAGTAGCTTGACCCATGTCATGAAGGGCTTTGAAGGTGATTACCAGCACCTTGAATTGCATCCAACAGTGATGTTACATGGGCCAACTGTGGAGCCCCAAGAATGCCTGCCCTGCTGCACTCTGCATCAACTATAGCTTCTGAATGCACTTCAAGGGTAGCCCCATGAAGAACACATTGCAGTAATCCAACCGCAAGATGGCTAGGGCTTGAATGGCTAAGTGCGGGGATGCTTGATCAGGGACTCCTAATCTAGGAGAGGCCCCAACTGGCGCACAACCCTAAATTGTGCAAAGGCTTTTCTAGCCACGATTGCCACTTGCCACCCGTGTTTCTTGCAAACATAGCAGTCTTTTTCCAATCTTGCTGCAGTTGTAAGGCCACCTGTGACCCTTAGCAAGGAAGAAAATAGAAAACGTCTTAGAAGTCTTCTCATGAACGGGTGATGCAGCAATATTAAGCAAAGAGTCGGATGACTTATTAAAGTGCTCCAATTCTACTGCTTTGGATTTTCATGTATGAAATATCCTATTGCTGCAACACACATTAATGGAGTATGACCAAATCCAAAAAGCTGGACTTCAAAATCGCCATTAAAACTAGGTATTTCTGACACTAGGAAAGGTAGTAAAATAGAAGAGAAAGAAATGCCTATATACATGTGTTTTTGTTGCATAGCAGATTCAGAAAAACTGATATTGTGCTGCTGAAGTAAACAAATACATCACTTTCTTAGGAATGTTAATATGGCATTTTGAGTCTCCAATAAAGAGCAGCCTAGAGATAGTGGTGATAAAACAGCATATATGGTTGTTGACTTTTACTCAATTAAATAAACGGCTGAATGCATTCCTGACAATACTATGTACACTTTCCCAATCATACCAAATTAAATTATTCTTTTCAAAGACTGAGTAGTTAAAAATCTACATGCTATATAGAAACAGCAAAGTGAATTTCTTTTGGCTAAAAGATGATGGAATACTTGATTCTGCTGGCATAGCAGAATCTTGTCTAGATCTTGTCTAGATAAGTCTATTGAGCATTGAACCAAAGTAACTCATTGGTAAGCAATATAAGGTCGTATGGTATATATGAAAATATCTACAATAATAAAGCAGAGAAGGTTAGTTCTCCAATTAGCATGGAATTATAACTTCCATCGTAGTTGTGCTGATTGAGATTGCACTTCAACAGTTGGAGGACCGTTCTTACTCTCTGCTGTATTATCTTCTTTTGATTCTACTTTTCGTTTTTGTTCAAAAACATTTCACTCCAAATAAAGTAGAATGGCCAGTTTTATTTAAAAGGAGTAGTTGTTTGATCCAATACTGGGGAAATGAGGGAGAGGAAAGAGATTGAGATCATGTTTGAAATGCAAAACAGTTTGCAATACTGTATAAAAAAGTATATCAAAAAGATATTTGGGTTGTGTGATCAGCTTAGTATATCAAGGCACTATGCTGACTATTTGTGCCTAAAATATGTTTACATCTTCCAAATGCAGAGACTCACTTAAGGCTAGTTTTGTTAGTTGAGGATTATCTGGAGAAGATTTTGACAATGCATGATACATATTTTAGGAATCATCTCAGAGGACTTTCCCTGCATGTTCTGTCAAGCTATCTTAAGTGTTATTTTGTGGAAAGATGAGAAGCAGATCTAGCAAAATTATAAACAGTTTATTTTTAACAAAGGGTTGGATGAAGTCTCCTGTTTGAAACTTTATCGACTTTTTTGAAATTTAGTGTAGCTGCTCTAAATTTTGCACTTTTCGGGAGAAGGGGGAAAAAGTCTGCTATATCCTTTCATAACTTTTGGACATTTCACTTTCTCTTTTTTGTATTGAAATGTTATGCTTTACTTCATCTGGTAACACACGAAACTTAATTACAAAAAAAACCCCAAACCAACAAAACAAAGCCAAAAGCAATCCACCAGAAATCTCATACTACATTAAACTGGGTAATCTAATCTCAAAATAGAACTAAAAATCAAGATGTTTTTGCAAATAGAAACAAAATAAACCTTCCATAGACCCTAGCACCTAAAGTCAAATGTATACATTAAAGGTTGCTAAATATAGAATATCTCTCAAATAAAAGGAAGAATTTCTACAGTTTGAAAGCTACTACTGTACCACAAAGATAACCTTGGAAGCTGTTGTAGCTAATTGATGGCTTTAGACCAGGGGTCCCCAACCTCCGGTTCGTGGACTGGCATCAGGTCACAGCATGCCAGCAAACATACTGCGCAAACAAGCCAAGCCCCATTCACAAGATGCAGGCAGCATGCAAAATCATGCTTCCATCAGTCCGCAGAAAAAAAATTTCCCATGGAACCAGGGTCTGGTGCCCAAAAGGTTGGGGGTCACTGCCTTAGACCATTAGCATTAGATTCTCCTATTTATCTTAAAAATATTAAACCTGTGCATTAGTATGAACTGAAGCTCAGGTGAGGAAATCCCCTTTTCCTTCAGTTTCTTTATTATTCACCTCATGCTGAGTAGATAAGTATAGGCATCCTCTACTCTTAATCAGATGTATCTGTTGTCATGGCAAAAGTCTTTGTACAATGGAAGGATCAATACACAGCAGTACATAATATTGAACAAACATTGGCTAATGTTTTTCTGTTTCCTTCTGTGCTGCCCCGCTCCCCCCACACATATGCACATACAGCAAGAGCTCTTCGTCTTACAGATAGGACTGTATAGTGGCATGTACTTTTGGTTTCTGAGAAGAAACACTACCTTGCCCAACTAAATAATCCAGAAAATGAACCTGATTTTAACCCATCTGTTATAGGAATGTCCCATCTCTTTATAATATAAAGTTAACAGATATGATCTTCCCAGTTATCAAGAAAAAAAGCACAATGCTTTCTTTAAAAATCACAAAGTGTATCTGCTTCTCCCAGCCAAGGCATCCAGTGATAAGAATCCCTCAGACCTTCTTAAATCTCTTGAATCCCTAAATTCTTTTAGTTATCTCCTAAAGGTTTTCTTAATCAGTTGGCAGGTGTCCTGGTTATTGTTCTGTGGCTGATCCTTGAAGTCCAGAAGAATAAACTAAAAAAAAATAACAATACTTTTCCTATTCCTACTTATATCCCTAGATTTCCCTCTGAGACACCAGTTTAAAAGGAGAAAATTCTGTATCAAATACAGTCATTAGAATGTTCATTGATAAACTTTCATAATGTAGCCCATAACAACCAACCGAAGGTCTCCATTAGTAGCATAATGCTACTAATGGAGTTGTTCAGTTTCATGAATTCCTTATGGTTCATTCCCTAATTCAGTTATAAGATGTCCATTTGCATCTGAGAGAAGCTCAGTCATCTACTCTAACTCTAGCATATAAATCCACTAAAAACTAATGGGATGAAATGAAACTGCCTCAGGACCTCCACATAAAAAAATACATTGGTTTTTCTGAGATGCTTAGTAGATCATAGATTTCATCCATCACAAGTCTCTGGAATCACTATCATCACTATTGTTGCAAAAGTATGTTAATCTTATCCCACCAGCTAGACCACACCTCTTAATTACTATAACATGATTTTGAAACATCAATCAGATCTTGTCCCCATCCTCCCCAATTAAAATTCTGACTCCATTTCTAACTAATTTTTCCCATCACTGTATATCCACAGAGTGGTAACATCCTTTACTATTGTCGCATTATTAAAATCCAAAGATGAGGTGGGACAACACTGAAATTATGCACTGCTAAGTTTACCTTTCAAGAATGGGCAACTGTGGCCCTATGCTGCTCATGAATTCTGGGAGTTGAAGTCTGCAGGTCATAAAGGGGCATAGTTGCCCATCCTGGTATAGACTGTGCATCTAGTGCTTTCAGTTAGAGAGGATGCTGGACATGGCAAAATATTTTGTAATAATAAATAAATACACCAGATGCACTGCAATTTGACTGGGTGGTATGTGTACGCTCGAAGCCTAGATCGCTGGTATTTAGACAACAAAACAACACATTTTATGGTGAACACCAATTTTGTTTATAAATTTTGTCATAAGTATACAAAGATCACTCATAGGAAATGAAAAGGGAGGCATTTATCACTTTACATATTATTTTCAGAAAGCTTATATCTGCATAATTTCTTGCATATACAAGCTGGCTTGATGTCAACTTTTTAACACTGTTTTGAAGCTTTAAAATTGTTAAAATAATAATTCTCCTTTAAAAATCTGATGGATGAGTCTCTGTTGCTGGATGGAAGCCAATAATTGTCTTTGTTTGAACTTTTGATGACTTTTATAACTGCCTTTTATTGTAATATGGCAAGATGTATAAAATAATATCCCTGTGTCTTATTCAAAGAGTGTAATCATCCAACTGCCTAGAAATTGCTTTTCTCACTTCTTTTCTTTTTTCCAGAGTGAATCAATGTAGTAAATTAGCCTACTGCCTTCCAGATGTGTCTGGTTACAATCCCCATCATCCCCAGACAGCAAAATTAAAGGAACTCAATTTTTAGGAAGAGTTTTTAGAATGCTTCTGTTTGTAAGACCAGACTTAAAAGAAAATCATGTGACATTGTATTTTGGACTTCAGTTATCAGTCCTATCACTTGCCAATAGCTAACTGCTAAATAACCTTTAATAAATATAAATGTGTATGTTTAAGGATTGTCATGTACTGTTTCCAAGGAATGGAAGTTTCTGTTTCCAAGGAATGGAAGTTTCTCCAGTTCTTTGGATTAGCTCATTGCCAGAGATAAAACTATTTTTGATCCTGCTGTAATTTTAGGAGAGATGTTGAAAACTGTTTTTTTAAGAAAGCCACGTTAGGACAATTAATGTAAGCTAGAATGCCCATCCATGTTGTGATTATACATTTTGTTCAAAATGGCGTTAAAGTTTTTTTTTTTAGTAAAGTGTTGCTACTATTTTATATTTTTGTTTCCCAGTTTTATATTTTAACCCTTTTACTGTAGGCAGGGTAAGTAAAACACTCATATTTATTCCTCCTTATGTGAGTTACATATCAGCCCAGTAGATCAATGTGTTTCTAGTCAAGCTACATGATTCTGATGTCTTATATGCAAATAGAGATAAGATAGCTCTGGCAGTTCCCCTTGAGTTATTGTAAAAAGAACCCGCCAACTAAATCAGGATTAGGCTAATGTGGCTGTTTTTGGCAGGAAAAATATAGTTTTTTGAAAAATTGCTCATCAGAAAATTGAACAGGGCTTTTTCGTTTACTTTCAAACTGCTCACAGTCATCATCATTGAAAAGCCGGCATTCCCAAACCATCATTCTCTGTCTATATCAGCAAAAAAATTCTCAACAGTATTGGTAATTGTTTAGAGTGTGGTTTGGGGAACATGTCTATGTATCATTCACTAAAAAAAAAAATTCTGCTGGTATAATGTAATTATGATAAGCAGATAGCCTACAGTTCTCACATTGCTATATAATGTCTATGTATACTAACCCATGTAGTGTGGATATAGTATTATTATTTATTCTTATTATCTTCTTTACTTCTCTCATTTATTGGTGGGATTATTACTATCTCATTGCTTTGCATGTGCACTGAGAGCTTCTGTAGTACAGACAAATTTCTCTATCATACTTGGCCAAATAAAGTATTTAATTCAGTTCAATACTGGGAATAAAATAATCGTCCTTCCAAATCTAGAGCTAGAATTTTAGTGTTTGGCATGCAAATGTTTCTTCAGCCTATGCTTAGGTGAATTTTATCTGCTTCTATCAGCAGTTCTATCCAGCTAGATGCCAGAACTCTGCTGATCGTGGCTGAACTCAAAAGTTAAATTAGATGAATCAGGTTTGATTAAAATTTGCATCAGAGATTGCCAAACAGTATCAGGACTGTAGGGTGAATTGGAAAGTGAAAAATAGAAATCATTCTTTTGCCAAAAAACTATGCATGCAATCACCAGGAGGTGAGTCTGACAAGAAAGACTTTGTTAAGAACACTTTCCTCCTCTTGTCTTTCAGCATATGGGTTCTAGTAACTGAGAGCATACACTTGTATATTTTTAGCTACTGAATATTTTATATTGGATTAAATTGCAATCTATGTAGACCAAAAGACTCCAGAGGGAATATGCATGCTGGAGGAAACATCTGTAATGGATACCCCTCACTTTGAGTAATTATACATCAGGGTGTACAGTACATGTGAGCCTTGTTAATTTGTCAGAATATTTTGCAGGTAAATAGGTGAGAATAGCAAGGGAATTTATATGCAGTGCATTACAGGTTACAAAAGAAATATTTATCTTGACCTTTTTTAAAGATGTAAAACAACAATGCAATTGTCTTGAATTGTTAACTCGTTTTCTTCATGTAACAAAATGGAATGAAGATGATTAGAATGAAATTCGAGTTGTAGGAATAAATACCCATATTTTGTTGAATTTCTACAAAAAGAGAAACATCCAGATCAAAATTGTATTATGCTTCCTCTAATCTGTCAATGACCACATTTTGAAAAACAAGTCATTTAAGTTTCTACACTGACTTTCAGATTGGGGAATGAATTCCTTGTCTGCCAAACTTACACAGTTCCTTCCATAATTTAATAATTAAGGCGAGTAATTTTAATTTCTTCCTTTTCTGGACTTATGTCACATATACCAATTATCTATAGGCATTCAGTATGATCCACAACTTTTCCATTATAAGGAGGCCATTTTCCTGGAAGAATATCTCTATAAGAAATGAGGGAAGGATAACAGTAAAGATTCAGTTAAAGCATTAAGTTTGCTTCATGAATGCCACCAGCAGGCTGATGGATGAAAATTATCTCATTTGTAAGAGCTTAGCTCTTCAATTCAGAAGCTGGATCTATTCTCAGGGTGATCCAGGTCATTCCTGTTTTGTCCGTGTTATACTGCTGCATGCTTGCAGTTTGCAAAAAAGGAAGCAAAGACATATGGAAGGGGCCTGGTCACTAGTATAATACATAGGCAAATTTCAATGATATGGTGGAGACAACTCTAACATTCACAAATGCTTTGATTGACTTCTTCCATTTGGATTGTAGAACACACATTTTTATTTAAATTCACTGTACCCTGAAATTATGGTTTCTTCTGCAAAGAAGTAAATGCTAAAAATTATATAAAATATAATTGGTCTTGCTCAGAGGTTCCATCTCTAACTTTGAATGTGACAATCTCAAAGCAAATGGATGGTTTGTAGCTGTACACCTCATGAGGAACCAGATTTTTTTAGCAAATTGTGCTGTGACCATTTGAGGTAAATGCAATTATGTGTGCTTGGGGTGTAATTCAGCACTTAAGTTGCAGCTCAATGGCTAAATGGAAGTTTATTCGGAATAGGTCTTTCTTTTTAGCAATCCAGATAAGCCAATAAATTTGACCTCTGCTCTTAATCATAGGCTGTAGTGTACAATGAAATAATGACCTAGCCCTACACATTACAGATACACCCTTGGTTATATTCTAATAGTACTCTGCTTTGATCTCTCGCCTTTGATTTATTATGAATAGCTTGGATAAAAATTAAGTAATATGCCTGCTTAAACTCTCAACATTGACATGTTCTTGTTGTAAGTGTAATTTATCCAACTTTTATGAGAACAGTAAGATTTAGATAAAAGCTTTCCAGATTTCTGGTAGAATTAAAAGTGGAAGCGTAGTCCATCAGTTTTACACAATTGTGCCTAAAATTACTATGCTTTATTGTGAACTACAGGTGACAATAACTAACCCTAGACAATAACTATCCATAAACATTCTCTACCATCATCTCAAAGTCAATGGGGAAACTGGGAAGAAAATGAATTCACTCCTGTTTGTGCCACTTTTCCATCCACCCATGCTCCATAACACTTGCCCGTGGCATCCGCTCTCCCCTGTGGGAGTAAGTGTTCCTGACTTCACTTCATAGTGCTGCTTATAGTACCTACCTGTGATCTGTTGCACGTGGACATGGCACACACACCCCATAGTATCCGCACACCTGTCCATGCTCTAGTACCTGCTTGTGGCACTTCCAGTCAGCACTCATGTACCCGCCAACCTGATTGCCTGTGACTCCCGCCTCCTCTGCTTAATAACCTGTGTGGTTCTGGGGTTACAACTGTAACAAGGCTTTCAGAATTGCCATCACAAAGCAATGTGAACATGAGATGATAAGCTTTACAACTGTATCACTTAGCAACATAAATTCCGATCCCAATCGCCACCATAAGGTGAGGACTACCTGTTTGCAAGCAATTTTTTGTCGCCTAGATTTAATTTCTAAATCAAATCAGCATACTAAATTAACTTAAATTAAGAGCTGTAGTGGCTCAGTGGTTAGAGTGCAGTACTGCATTCTACTTCTGTTAACAGTCGGCTGCCAGTAAGGTCAGCAGTTCGAGTCCCACTAACTCAAGGTTGACTCAGCCTTCCATCCTTCCGAGGTCGGTCAAATGAGGACTCAAGAGTGTTGGGGGCAATATGCTGATTTCTGTAAACCGCTTAGAGAGGGCTATGAAGCCCTGTGAAGCGGTATATAAATCTAACTGCTATTGCTAACTACATGTCTATAAGCAAGAATGAACCACTTAAACAATCCAGATGTACATGTACATTTAGAGCAAACTATATATAGAAACAATGCTCATATCCCTTTGTGTTTAGTTCTTCAATCTAAAGCAGAGGTCCCCAATCCCAGGTCCAGGAACCGACACCAATCCACAGTATGCCAGCAACTGGGCCATGCAAACAAGCCAAACCCCCTTTGCGGAATGCAGGCAGCACACTAAACCACGCCTGCTCCGGTCCACGGGAAAACCTTTCTACATGCAACCGGTCCCTGGTGCCCAAAAGATTGGGGGCCACTGATCTAAAGAATTACTGTACTTCATCCCTGTTTTGAATGAGCTGCTCTTGTCTCCATTTGTCCTTTGTTTTTATAATGGTCAGATTTGCTGTTTGGGATTTTTTTGCTGACTGTGTCACACTTAACCTCCACACTGTTCAGTAAAGCAATAAAAGGAGTTCAGTTTACAAAGTTAAAATTCATAGGTACTTGGGAATGAAATAAGAATGCCAACATGAACAAAGTTTACATGACTCATTTCAGTACTTTTTCACAAGTATAATTAAGATGGCCGCGGGAGAGGAGCACGTATAGTATCGTGCTCCGGAGCGTATGGGCGAAAAAGGAGGAAGAGGGACT
>JANHFO010006404.1:302743-318684 GCA_032468095.1 Pareas carinatus | reverse complement strand
TTTTTTCATTTCTGTACTTGTGATTAAAACTTTTTAATAAAACAAACTGGGGAAACATATGACTTCTGTGGAGTTAAAATTTGACAAATTTTATGTCATCAAAATTAGTACAAAAAGTTTATGATATAATAGCAAATAAAATGAAGCATGTGATATGCTGATGATGGATTGTGTATACAGTTCAACATGGACTTTTTCAAGGCAGATGCATCTCTGAATGTACCCCAACTTTTCCGGTAAAGGCAGTAAATTGGAAGGCATTGAGGAATCTAGTAAAAAAATGTATCTGAAATGGATGACCCAACAGATCACAAGTTGTCTAGTTGTATAAGGTAACTCTGTCAAGAGGCAGACTGGAGAAAGATGTCCTACTGGAGAGTTTACAATTCTCCCGATTTTAAACCAGAAAGAAAATGGGATGCTCATAGGTTCTATGTATTCATGGAATTTGGCTCATCTATGTTCATTTATTTTGTAGAAACTGACATATTGAAATCCAGAGTATTATCTCAAACATCAACTTTGT
Source organism: Pareas carinatus (assembly GCA_032468095.1). NCBI lineage: Eukaryota > Metazoa > Chordata > Lepidosauria > Squamata > Pareidae > Pareas > Pareas carinatus. The sequence continues at coordinate 318,158 of JANHFO010006404.1, read as the reverse complement.
TTTTAGGAATGCCTGTGGTTTTTACCTTGGCCCTATAATCATTCTGAGAATGTAAATTGATGAAAGCTGCAGCTTACCACAGTCATGGGGAGAAGGGTGTTGCTATTTTCCTCTTCAGAAAATTTCCCACATTGTTCAGATTTATTACTGAACCTTCAGAATCACTATTAGGGTTTGGTAGTGAGGTGACTTTAATAGAGAGGGAAGAATGGATTTTTTTGCCCCGTAAATCCAGCTCAACCTAGGAGCTATGTTCCATTTTCAGTTATTTTCCAGTCATGCCAATTCTACCAACTAGCCATAAAATTGATTCTATGTGGTTCAAAAGAATACATTGGTCCTCTTCACAGCTTTTGGAAGGGGATGCAAATTGTCTCAAGGAGGAGGATGAAAGGGAAGAAAATTTCCTTTTATGAAGTTCTTTATTTATTTTAGAATTCAACCTAAAGCTTACAGTATGTATGAAAAAGCAAAAAAATAATTTTAATATTTAAGAAGCAATATTATTGGCCATTTCCCAAAGTAATGACATCTCATTTAGTAATACCTCAGCAAATAAATCTGAGAAATACTCCATAAAACCAGTGAGGTACGTCCCGTTGTAATTGGATACATTATTTTATATTGATTTGTTAATAAATGCAGAAAACATGTGGTCTTCATATTATGCTTTATGTTCTCTTTTTTTTTTACAGAAGCCGAATTCCTATGCATTTACTTAGGAATAAACATGAAATCAAACTTTTGAGAAATGTTCATATCACTTAAAGAAAACTGTGGACCTTACAATTGTGTTTAAGACTTCTGAACACTGCTTTAAGTGGATAACTTTTGTTAGAAAATAAGAAATAATTTGCAACATTCTCACATTACATCAACTAACAATGGCAAATTATTTGATAAAAGAAGTATTATATTAATTTGTCAGAGTATTAGTTTTGTGAAATTTCTGGACATCTTTTCTAAGGGTTCCAATCAGCCATGTCCTGTTTCCTTCTCTAAATTGTTTTTTTTAATTCTGATCTGTCAACGGTCCATCATTATTTAGCTTATCCAATAATAAACTATTTCCAAACTCATTCATGTTCAGCACTCACTTTTCTTCATTTAACAATGCAGAAGCTTGCTCATTATTTTGGGAGCCCTACTCTCATACCTTATGCTATATTAAGAGCATTTTTCAAGCCAAGATCTGTACCAAGCATATTGTTATCTACCTTTTCTTTCTCAGTTAAGCCCTATATGGACAGTCCTTTTGGCACTCACCACCTGAGTTTGTAATTGGAAGGAGTGATCTGGCACACAGATATATTAAGAAACAAGACAAACACTAAAGAATGTTACATTTTTAGGTGGTTATGTTTCTAAACTGATTATACCTTGATAGAGTTTTTGGTCAAAAATAGAACTGTAATTTAGCAAGAACAATACTCTATTACTGATACTGTCCACCTTTCCCCAATGAACTATTTTTTCCCCTTTACCTCTTTTATTTCATTTCTGGTGGCAAATGAAGGACATGAGGCAGAGGAAAATGAAACACTGCGTAGATGTAGGAAACAATGAAGATGAAAGAACAAAGTCAGATGTGTTCAGGGAAAGGGAAATAAACAGGAAGTATGATGTGATGAAACTCTACTTATCTGAACAGAAATAATCACAAGACAAAAGGCAATATAATTTGTTGCTATATCGTTAGTTACCTATTCTTATTAAACCAATGATCTTTACTAATGATGTAATTGGCATGTGTAGAAATGCAGAATATGAGCAGCCATACACTTGGAAGTATGTTCTACTAAACAGAGATGTGCTTTCCTATATTGTGTGATTAGAATTTTGTAATCTTAGCACTAGCACGTCAAAGCAACAGGATTATTAAAGCTGCAACATGTTTATAATGAAAGGGCAGAATAGGGGATATGTAGCCAAAGGATTAGCAATACTAATATTGTTTATTAGCCTTATTGATCCTTTTGAGGAAATAGATTTAAGTCTATTAAGTCTCCCAGTTAATTTCAATCTATTTCTTAGACCAGTTTAATTGTAAAGAAACCAAAGAGCCGTTATAGCATTCAATTTAAATGCTTTTATTGACAGGATCTTGAACAGTAAGCAAACAATGCTTAAGTGTCATTCAAATTCACTTTTCCACATTTCAACCTCAAGGTAGAAAAAAATAAATATATTCATAAATAAATTAAAAACACAGTTAAACGTTTTCATGGAAAACTTATGTCAAACCATTCAGACCACTTCAACAATGTATGATCAGTTAAAGTTACAATGGACATTAATGAACAAAGAACTATAGTACGGGGACAACATAGCTATCTAGAAAATGAAATTGTCTTATTCTCAGTTAAGTTAGACAATTGCTAAGTGATCAAAACACAATATTGCCTGGAACACAGTAGTTATTGTTAATCAGCTGCACTAGATACCCAGCACCATATCAAAATTCCAATCATTAAACCAACAGATTAATTAGCTAACGCTAGTGAATAGTAAGGAGGGAAGGGAGTCACCAACCCAGCCATGTTGAACATGCAATGAAACTGCTAGTTCTCATGGGAGGGGGACAAGACAGATTCCATGCGATTTGCTACATCTCTGGAAGAAGATTCGGGCCTTGTGAGAGGCTGCGAAGCAGTCCTTCAGCAAAGTCATTTCACTCCAGATGGGCTGCCCGTACCTCACGCTAGCATGGAGGCGCTTCGTCTTCCCCAGGCCTTGGGACTCCGAGAGTGGCTCCTTTGCGGCCTAAAGCCCCATGCAGAAACAGCAGCGGCAGCGGTAGCGGCAGCAGCAGCAAGACGGGGTAGGAACGATGATTTCACCCAGCCCCGCGATTATTGCTCGGGAACTCGGTCCCTTCACAAAGCCAGCAGAGTAGGCGAGCTGAGCGAGTCGGAAGAGGGCTCGTTGCTGCTACTGCCTTTCCTGTGAGCCGCTGCGCAGCTGGGGAAAGACTCGGTCTCCGGGTAAGTGAAGACGAAGGAGGAGGTGTAGGTGCTGGGGCAGGGCGTGCAGGTCACCACCGGAGTGCAAAGGGGCTCTAGATCCGCGGGGGCCACTGCCCCCAGGGGTTCCCAGTCCGCGGCGTAAAAGGAAGAGGAGCCGGACAGATCCATGTCGGGGACAGAGCGCGGCGTCCCGCGGGCGGAGCGGGTGAAGAAGTCGTCGAACGGCTCGGCCTTCAACTCCACGCCGCTGCGCTCCTTGGCTGGCTCTGCCCGGGTCGGCTCCTGCAGCAGCGGGAGGGCGAAAGTCGCCTCTTCGGACTCGGGAGAGCTGACCACGGGCGCGTCGGCTAACAGGTCCAGGGAAGAGACCGCCAGCTCTTCCGAGAACTGCAACTCCTCGGGGATCTTGCAGGCCGGGCGGTGAGCGGCCAGAACGAACTCCAGCTTCTCCTTCTCTTTGAGCAGGTTGGCGATTTCGGTTTGGAGCTCGGACTTCTGCTCCTCCAGTTGGTCGGTTTCCTGCGGACACAGAGAAGGGGAGGAACAAATCGGTCAGACTTTGGCGGAAAACAAGCCCGGGCAGGAAGGAAGGCAGGCAGGAGCAAAGGAAGCTCAGCCGGCGAGCGCTAGCCGGAGATACTCACCGCTTGCAGAGTATCAGTCAGCTCCCTTCTCCGGTTGCGGCATTTAGCGGCTGCCATCTTGTTCCTTTCTCTCCGAACCCTCCTTTTCTCCTCCTCTTCTGGCGTCAGCTATGGAGAGAGAGACAGCATGCCTGTCAGTTCTAGTACCGGAGCCTGGAAAGTGCCTGACCTTATCTCCGCTTCAAGGCTCAGCTATGAAATGCGCTCAGTAGAGCCGACGAGTCCAAGTATTCTTAAGGGGCGGACCACTTCCTAGCAGAATTATTTCGGACCTCCATGCAAGCGCCCTTCCCTCCCTAGAGAACCGTCAACTACGGGCCAAATATTCCTCCTTTTTCGCAAGCGTAAACCTAATTCATAATCCAGAACTTTCACAATTGCTTGTCAGGTAAAAGGTAACGTACACACCTGTTCAACTTTGCCCCTTCTGCCAATGCTTTGTCCTCTGCTTCCCGTCGTCTTGATTATCCCAGCCCTTGAGTAGACCCCCGCTTGAGGAGCAGCGAGCCCATAGGGATGGGTGCGATTCTGCGAAGGGGCCACCGAAGAGCTCAGAGTTGGTTGGACCATCCACTGCAAGTCTGGACTTGTGGAGATGGCAGTGACCGTTGGGACAAAGTTAGTGCTGGAGGCAGCCAAGTCCGTACAGAAATCCTAAAAGGCACAAACGGGGACACTTAATTACTTAAAAAACGGGAATGGCGAGAGGAGAGAGAGACAGATACGACGCATGCTACGATTGCATTCATGCCCAAGAGAATGGTGGGTTATTTTGAGCGCGGCCTGCATTCCCCTTGAGCCGCGTTAATTCGGACGCTGTTAACACCATCACCGAGCTACACATGAACAGGGGCTTGTTAAAAATATCTCTGACGTCCGAGCTGACGCAAACGTCGCTCCGGAGTCTCCTGAATGAAGTCGCGTTTTATCAATGAAATTGTTTTACGCACCCATTGCTAAGCACGTCTGCCGGATTCAGGTCCCTCCCCACTCCATTAACCTAGAGTACTAAAGAGGAGTCGAACTCAGAACCTCCCCCCCCTCCCATAAGAGATTGAGATTCCCTATGAGAAGATACCAGAAATACACTAAGTGCTGCATACAAAATCTCAGGAAGAGAAAGGCATGCATCGCGTGTCGGTCAGATCAATTCTTTAGTGCCCCGGTATATGAGCATTAAATATCACTGCCGATTACACTCTTGGCCCCCGGACCCGACAGGAATAGAGAAACAGTCCAACCCACCCCCGCTCCCCGCAGCCACTGTCGCTGCTCCTCACCTGCGCGTTGACAGGCGAACCCATGCTGGAGAAAGAGTCCGCGGGAGAAGGGTAGTAGGTGAGACTGTCCCCCGCCGGAGAAGCGCTACTGCAGCGGGAGGAAGACGCGTCGTAGTCAGCGGTGAAGCCTTGGAACATCATGTCGGAGAATCTGGGATTATACGAACCCTTCAGGGTGGTATATCTATCCCAGATAGAAAAAAAATCCGGACGGAGTGGCTCTTGAGGCGAACAGGTTACTTGTTAAACTCCAGTTACTTCCGCGCCTCGGCTCCTTCGAACACCCCTTAATTCTGTCCTGGAGTAAAGCTGTACCGCCGCCTTTTATTGTGAATGAATCTACGTCACCGGGGAGGAGCGTAGTAGGGATCAAGAATCTATTCTAGGTGATCCCAAATTGTATGATACCACCAGAATTGGTCTTCACGTAATCCAGAAGCCCTCCTCAGTGGATCGTGATGCTTTTGTAAGCAGATTCGCGAGAGGTCTCGACTTTTAAAAAAGTCTTCGGCTCAACCTAGCTTGGAAACCCTACTGACGTACGTATCCTTATATGGCATATAACATCCTGTGCAGGGGTGTGACTGACGGGAACCGCTCAAGGGCTGAGGCCAAATGGGATGGTGCGTGTTTGTGGTAACGGCAGGGGGAGTAAAAGCAATAGCCGCACCAAACGGATTATGCATGCAGAATTGTGTCCATTTAGTGCTGACCAGACCCTGACATGACATGACGCTTTAAAGAGACAGAACTTGAATTGTCTATTTAGCTCATGACCTCCACCAGAAGAAACACTGAAGCCTTTGCTTAGATCAAGCTGAAATCTTCTTCTGGAAAGATTTCTAAATCGCTGAATTGTATGCATTTATTTTCTCAGAATTTGCATAGTTTTTGAAATACATACCTGCCTGAAGATCCTCCCTCTCCCTGTTAGAAAAGAGGAATGTAGTATACCACTAGGGTCAAGATTAGGATAAGTAATCGTGTAAGTAAACGTGTTGGATAATATTTCACTCAAGATTTTTTTAAAAATCATATAGGTTTTTTTATGTTTTGGAATCCCATATTCAGTAAAATGTTTGCTCTTATGAACAGTCATTTATGTTCTGGTTTTATAGCAGTTTTCATCATTCCCAATTTATAACGTCAGATATCAACAGGAGAGGAGAGTCCTTTACATGCTTTTGCTCAATCCTACATAGTACTCCAACATAGCTCTAGTCTGGGGCTAAACTTGCAAGGGTTCAATAGAAATATATAACTGATTAATCTTGGACTGTTCCCACTCTCTCAGTCCAACATAACCCACAGATTATTGTCATGGAGAATCTTGTATTGTACTGACCACATACCAAGTACAAATATTAATATTAATAGGATAGCAATATTTTCAAATCTATTGTTATTTAGGTAAATTTAAAAATATGCTTACAATCAACACTTTCTATGAGCGACAACTAACAATCATTATACTATTAAACCAAAATCCAGTAAGAGTATGTATCTCAGACAACTTACATTAGTTCATTTGTTACAGGGATTAGATTATTTGTAAATTGGTTACAGCTATTTTATTTATTTAATGTGAACATTATAATAAACTGTTTTCAAAAAACACTGTAGTCCTATATATGCTTAAAGTTGAACAATTCTCACCTACCATACTTACTTCCTAAGGAGGAACATAATTTGAAACTATTTTGCATGTGAAATATTTTTAAGGGTAAAGTTTCACTTGATGCTATATCAGGGCAAGATGTATTTCTGTCTAGTGGGTGAAAGGTTATAAAAGAGAAGATATACAGCCTTTACAGCCAATTGTAGGTTTTTGTCAACAGTCATGTCATGTTTACCTCTTTCATAAGAGGATTAGTTCTCACGAAAGACTGTGCCATTTCATATTGCAAAGGTTGTTCGGGTTCATGCAAAGGAACATTACTGGCTCCACTCTATGCAATTACAAAACTTCATTCTCTTCAGCAGTGTCAGCATTTTACTGTGTAGTAATAATTATGCACTAAAATTCAGAAAAAGAAACTAATATTAGCTAGCATATGAATAGCTTATTCAGAATACTATTAATGTTTTATTATTAATATTAATATTAATACTGTATTTAATATTAATATTAAATAAAGTAAAAACACTTTTTTTGAAACAGGATCAAAATTGTCTGTGAGTTCACATTCTGCATATAAAATACAGTTCACCTCAGGTGGTATTTTAGAATGATTCACTTAGATGGAGACAAGTCTAGCCAAACTGTTGCCTTCTGCAAACCCCAGCATACCCAGAGGCTATCAGTTGGGGAAATGAGTATTTCTGAAACAACTGGCTTGTTGCCCGATTTCAGAGCTAGAAATACAGCAGTTTTTCTGTAACTGGAGTTTCTCACCTATAGATTGTTTTATCCTCATATTTCATTTTACTGTAGAGTAAAAATAATACAAGATCAAAACCAAAATGGGCGAGTTCCAACTCTTGCCTGTGTTTTCAATTAGCCACAAAAAAGACTAAGAATGAGATAATACTGTCAATTTTATTTTGCTGGTAGTGAAATTCACTCACTAGGAAATCCTGATTGCAAGCAGATTTGAAAATGTCAACAGATTAATCAGCAAATGCCTTAGAAGTTGCGTTTCTCTTGGGGATGTCAGGTTTCAAGTTACACACCACACTTTCTCACACAGGGTTGGAAAGTAATTATGCTATATGATCTGTTTCAATAGCGGGAGCTAATTTGTATCACTTTCTTGTGTTGCTATACATTACTAGTTAGGGTTTAAACATTTACATAATATCGATCGCTCAGGTTATTGTCATGGGAACCTTTTTTATTATGATTACGAATAATTTCCGTTTCTGAACAGAATTGTTTCTGGATGAAGTTCTGGATTAGAGGCAATACCAAACACGGATGGTATGTATGGAAAAAACAGCCTAATGTTCCTTAACGTTGACGGGAAAGGGCGGAGGGATGTGCAACTATCCTGCACGTTTAAGAACAACAAAATCACGAGACATTAAATCGCACAAAGCCGCTTTCTGGAAGAGCAAACTTGGTCAACTTCCTTCAATTCTTCAAAACGCCAGCCAACTTTGGCGACTTATTGTTAGCAGAAGATCCCAGAAATCATGCCTGGCCGGGGAAGATCACCCGGGCTGGTATGCGTTCAGCCTGCCCCCAGCGGACGCGAGGGTATTTGGGAAGTAGCCATGGAGCTGCGGTAACAAACCGCGGAGATGTCTCCTTTCCCGGAGCTGCAGTTTGTTATGATCTCGCTGTTTGTTGCAGGGGAAGCCCAGAACCACCCACCGTCGTGCCGAGTTGACAGACAGCCCGGGACTGGAGCCAGCTCGCGCTCGCTCGCCCGCCCGCCGCGGGAGCCAATGAGGAGGAGAGCTCGGGGAAAGCGCCCGGACGGGGCTGGGGCTGTCGCGTGTTTACAGCAACCGGGCGCCTCTCTCCCCAGCAGTTTCTAGGCAGGGGAGGAGCTTCTCTCCGCCGCAGCCGGCTGCGATTCCTGCCGCCTGAGCTCATAGGCCAAATGCAGAAGCTGATGTTACCGTGTGGCCGCCGCTGAACGGAGCATTTGGGACATGGGAGCGAAGGGAATTGGGCCACTGCTATTTCCAGGTTTCCGCGTCACGGCCTGTGACAGAATCCTCGGAGGGGAGCGATTCTCCTCTTGGGCGGGGCTTCAAGACCTGGGCCTCCGCGATCCAGCGTCTCACTTCCCAGATTACTTAAATTAGCTCAGAGCCCGAGGCGGCTGCTGTTAAATTCAAACTCGGAAGGAAAGGAATGGAATAACTCCTGCATGTAGTTAGTGATTTAATAATCAGCCGGGAATCCTAGCCTTCTTTTGATGCGAAGATACCAGGAAGCCGGGTACTGCCGTGTCTCCCCGAAAATAAGTACCCTGAAAATAAGCCCCAGTGTGTATTTTGGAGCAAAAATTAATATAAGACCCAGCCTTATTTTCCGGGAAACGGGGTATGTAGGGGAAACGCGCTTATTCCACTCTTCTCTTTTCTCCTAGGGCTCCAGGCGGCTAATAAAACCGTTTTAGTATTTACAAATATCTCTTAGATAACGCACTGGCTACCAGCTTGAGGCAGCAAAGTTCAAGTATCATAAAAGGTCAGCAACATATAATTTAACACATTATTGTTAAGGAAAAATAATACTTTGTGGATGTTCTTCCCCTTGGCTCTTTTTTTAGTGCAGTGACCCGGCATGCCTTTTCTCTGTTGTTTATACTCTAAACTCTCATTAAATTTGTTTCTCCCTTGAGAGACCTGCTTTATAATCCATGACAGGGATACCTTGTAGAGAAGCACAATTTACCTGAAAGTGATATTTAGAATTTTCTCCTACACATTTTTTTAAAAATCCCAGATTAAGAAATGATCAATACCCAACAGAATAATGCACTTTAAGACTGTAAATACCATACTTATTATGAAAGCAGACTTTATAGTAGGCTTATTCTACCAATAATGGACATGATTGTTTGATCTCAGAACTCAGAGCTGATACTTGGATACTATGGAATTGTTTTGCTTCAGTCGATAAAATCAATATTTAATTAAAATATTTAAATCTCATACTCCAGTGTGCAAAGAATTGGAAATGTACACAATAATTCATATGAAAGCTCACATTACAGATAGGAATTTATTTTAAATTAAGATGCCTATTACAGTAAAAGTTGGCAGGTGATTTCAGACAATGCACCTTATTCTGCCTTAATAACCACTTTAAAGCAATGGATACAGATAGAGCAGCAACAGGCATTAACTTTTCAGTGCTTAATAAATTGCTTTCCTAGTTGGACTGAGAAGGAAAATATTTCTGTTCACAACGATGTGTCCAAATTTATATTATATCTCATGGATGAATTACATTTTCTTTTAATTTCCTTTTTGAAATGTATTCCTAGCTAGAAGCTTTCTGGATACATGACAACTTTATTCTAGATGCATATATTGTGGAATTGTGTTTTCCTCATAACACTGGTGCACACATTTATAGTAACTCTGCTTTGCAAGCAAAAAGGATGTATTATCTCCATATTATTCTGTCAAGTGAAAAAATATAACTGAGAGCTGCACCCATATTTGTCTCTTCTTAATCATTACAAACACTCAAATCTATGATCCTGTAGTATACATTGGCAGGTGTTTCCTAGTAGGAAATAGTACAAAGTCTATTGTGTTTGCTGAATACAATAGAAGACTTACCCTGGTACAGAGAGCAAGATAATAAATGTGATGAAGAAGATATAAAACATAGAGTTAGAGCAACATACAGGCATTGAACTAACTTAATGATATTTCTTGGTTCAGAATGAAGGTAACTGCACTGATGGCCCTAACATGCACTTTGCTTTTTGTTTCCCATATTGGAGAGTGGACATACAAGATATGCAACCCTCATGCTTCCCAAATCTCTAGCTGCATTTGTGCCCAGAAAAAATTAGGCAGGAGCATACATAGGTCTATGATTCTTCTTTTATTGCCACTTGAACATGATTTATAAGCTGGTTTATAAGAAATTTTCCCTCCTGCATTAATCTCAAACAGTAAAGTGGAACTATGATCTCTAGTCATTTAGATGCTGCAATGGATTGATTAATATGATAAAAAATGTTTCAAAGTGTTTGCAGAGGATATAAAGACATTGTTGTCAAAATTATACCTACCCACCCCCAATAATTTGCATCTTGGCCTGGAAGCTCTCCAGAATCAGATTGTCTTTACAGAACAATCCAGATCTATGCCATGGTCCAAAAAATTAAGATTGTTAATGAGTGTAGCGTGGATGAGTAAAGGCTTTACAAATATCTGTTTCCATACAAATGTATGTATGTATACAAATGTAACCCATTAGTAATAAAAATATTTCAGTAGTTCGTCAATTCTTAGTCATTACTTAGGAGCATGGTGGCTTGTGTGGTTAGGACACTAGGTTGGAAGTCAGCAAGCCCATGTTTGAGACCCAGGTGCTGTTGTGGGGCAGGGTGAGCTTTTGCTCTGGCTGGAAATATGAAAGGAGGCCTCAGCTGGGCATCCCTCAGGTAGCGGTGATGTTAAATGCTAATCTTTTCAATCCAGAAACACTTTGGTGCTTTTGACATGAGTGCAATGCAAGTCATTGCTTATTGGTTTTGTTATTTTAAAATGCATCTAACATATCTCTGAAGTATTAGCTGCACTGTTCACAATCAAAGGAGTCCATTATCATCATAGTTGGCAAATAAGGCAAAACCATATTTGGTAAATCCAGTTTTGGAAAGCTGGATTGGGCAATTAGTAGGCATGGAGACTAGTACAGGTCTCAGCAGGCCTGACATATAGCTAGAAAATGAGATATTTTTGCCTATTACAGCAAGAAGTTTTACAAGCGTAAAACTCGCTGTAATTAAAAAAAGCGTGTCTCTTAGCGACAGGCCTGCAAAGCCCCTAGTCTGGAGCCAAAAGGCAAAAAGGGAGTAGTTTACTCCTCTCGGCACTCAGAAAAAACGAGGTGCCTCATTTTTGCCTATCCTTCATGTTCCAGAAGAAGAGAATCCAATTAAAATAATTGCCTGAGAATTCCACAGATCCTACTTATTATTATAACAGTTGTCACAGGATTAATTTAATAAGAATTTTAAATTTAAATTATGTTACTAATTTATTTTGCGTTCCTAGACCTCTTTCCTTCTCCAGTATAAATCTGAACAGTTTTCAAGCTCTACAAAAACATTTCTAAACTGAGATGAAACCTTGAGAACAATTCAGTTTTATCATAGTCCTACACTACCATTTTTCTTTTTCGGCATGTTTGTAATCTAAGGAATAAAAATATATAGAGCAATTCCCAAGACTTTTTTTAATTCACCAGATTAAATATGTTTTGGCATGTCTTTCTACCAAGTGGGAAATTAATAAAGACTAAACTTTGCCTAAATATTTTCTAGCAAAGACTGGAAATATATGGCTCTCCTATATCCATAATTGCATAGTGTCAGTCATATGTCACTCATCCACAGTAGAAAAGCAGGATGTGGGCAGTCAAATTGCAGTTAATACACTTCCTTATTATGATAGACAAGGAGAACTGAAATGTGTGTTTACAGGTGACAGCAGTTCTATGCGAAACCTGTAGCTGTGGCCCGCTAAGTCTAGAATTATCAAATGAAGTTCTATTGAAACAACCCTGTGTAAAGATGCATATCTATCAGTGCCACGGTAACTAGATTCCAACATATACTTCTAAAATTTATCAGGACATTTAACAAAATATTATGAGAGAATGACTTATATTGGTTTGTGCATTCTTTACATTATGAGCTGCTTACATACTACGCATAATATGTGTAGTATATTACCCATACTATATAACATTATATAGCATGGATAATCCTTGATTTATGAACATTTGTTTAATGACAGTTCACAGTTATAACAGTCTTGGAAAAAGTGACCTGTCCTCAAAATTATGACCATCACAAAAAATATACCTGCTAGACTAGTCCAATTATGAGAGAATGACTTATACTGGTTTGCATTACTTTATTTTATGAGCTGCTTATATATTATAATATAGGTAATCCTTGATTTATGAACATATTTCTCATTTCTGTACCCTAAATGTGTTTCTACCATTTCCATTATCTTTCCACAGACAATATGCATCATTAGTAGTAAATATGAAATGCAAAAATCAAGAACCACTGAAATGGGATTACTCAAATAAATTAAAGTTGCAAATGTAATCCTCATAGAACTTAAAGAGACAGAAAAAGTTGAATTGGGTTCATTTTATACGAGTACGTATACTGTTAATCACATTACATTACTAGTCAGGACTTGTATGAAAATTTCACTTCAGGCAAACAAGCAGTATTTTATTCAGTGTAGGTAAATGCTGAATTTCTGAGAGTTATGAAGAGATTTAAGGCCAAATCTAGAGAGTTCAATAATACTCCCTAATGACTATTATCATACCCAAAGGCATTCAACATACTTTAAAGCACCAGCATTATTCATTATGAGCTCACATGTTCCATTATTTGGACATCATGGTCTGAAAACTGATGAATTTATCCAGCTTCCCTTGATGTAGTTGCAGCATTGCAAGCATGGAATTTATTTTATTTATAGATACTTCATTTTGATTCATAAAAGTCTAGATCTTTCTGAAATGGGAAATCAATTTTTAAGTATAAGTGTCATTGACAGGAACAGTAAAACTATGAATATATGTGCATAAGAAGTTGGACAGTCCAATCATGAACTTTTCATGTTTGTGTTGTGGAAATCCTTTTTTTTAGCAGTGACTAAATTTCGTGTGTTGAACTTTTCCACACTCTTCTTGGCTCAGGGTCTGATCCTTTCATTCCAGATATAGTTTCACTTCTCATGGTATTGCTGAAATCTCCACAATGTATTAGGATTAAAAACATTTTTAGCATGTCATAAATCGTAGGTTTCCAGTGAAGGTATCCAGAAAGTTACCAGCATCTAATTGTACAAAATAAATTTTAATTAATGGGGCTTGAGTGATTGAATTGAAAATATAGGATTGTATCTCTACTGAAAACTTGCTCAGCTTGGTTTTTGACAACAGTTTGGTTTGATATGAAACAACGAGTCCATTTCATTTCAGTGCTGTGTTTGATATTTAAAGTATTTTGGTTGTCCAGAAGGATGACATTAGTCAAGAAAAAAACAGGGCAATTATACATCTTTTGATTCTCTTTGATCTTGCAGTAGAGTTTTTAGGGTGCCTTTGAATCATCATTGCTTCCTGGTGTGTCTGGACAAGTCTCTGCCATTTTTCTTGGCAAGATTTTGGTATTGGATTGCCATTGTCTTCTTCCTAGGGATGAAAGAGAATGATGATGGAATCACTTAGAGGGCTTTGGGTGGCCTAAGGCCTAAAATGTATGGTCTCCTGCTTTACAGCCCAGTGTCTTAACCATTACATTGGCTTTTTAATTTTCAATGTGAAATTTTAATTGCCCAATTCTGTAGATTGAGTATAGGAGGCCCAGTAATAAAGTGATTTCATTGGTACCTGCATAGTTAGTTATAGGAAATGACATTGGAGGGTTGGATGTTTTATTTAATCTTCTGGGAATTGTTTCGAGGAATTGTAATGAGAATTCTCCAGGTGGATCTTAGCTCAAATAATTAGGATATGTCCTTGATCGGTGGAAGCGAAATGCATATTATATGTGATATACATGGGTTATAGGTCAGCAAATAAGCAGTTGTAAATCATGAACATCAGCTTTAGGAAGCGGCAGTTAACTGTAAGGGAGGACACAGTTGTAAAAAATGTCACAAAAATCAAAAGGTGGCACAGCACTAAAAGTTCTCTGAGTGCAGATCACGGTACAATATTTTTATGACCTGACGTCAACATGAAATTGCAGCAACATTATAATCTGAGGTAGTGTGAGAAGAAAACAATGGCAAGCTGCTTCTTTACATAAGTCAAGAATAATTATAGAAGAGGACTCAAGAAAAAATGTCATGTTCTTGACAGAGGAAATCCCCGGCTCAGGAGGAAACCCTTTGGCTATTGGGAAAGAGCATAAAGGTTTATCAAGAAGATCTAAGCAGTATGATGTGACTAAATCAAAGCCTTTGGGAAGTCTGATAGCTGATGTAGTCTGAACCAAGAGAAAAATCCAGAGTTTACTGAAAACACTTAGCACAAGAACTTCCACAAAATGAATCAGTAAAAGCCAGACATTACTAAAGGGCAACTGAAACAGGCTAGGACTGACATTCTCAGAAGAAGTGAAGTAGTATGGATTTTTAAACTGTAGTCTCTCACCATGCCAAGAAAAACCTTTTTAACAATGCAGATTAAAGTAGAACGTGACAAGTAAGGACAATCATAAAAAACCCTGACTTAGTCAAATTTAACGGTGAAAAAGTTATGGGTATGATAGCCATAAGAAAAAAAAGCTGTAGTGTCCTTCTTACCTTGGTGCCCTAAGCGCAAACCTACTTTGCTTAATGGTTTATCCAGGGCGGCTTTGCTCACATGTTATATGAGGACCTAGCAATTTGGAGAGGTTTATAACACTGAGGTTAGAAACAGATTCAAAGTCATGAACTTTGTAAACAGAAGGTCTGAACAATGATGAGAAGACTTTAAATTGGCTATAAAAAGAAGCCAGAAAACATATCACAAGAGAAGAATCAAGGGCACACTTGCCGTAGAAATTGCTAAGAAAACTGACAAAAGGCAGAAGAAATTTTAGAAAATAACTATAGAGGACTTAATGTAAACTTCCAGGAGCAGGTGAAAAGATAAGACGTATATTTGATCTCAGAGTGTAGACAAATAGTAGTGAGGGTCCTTGGTGCCTTCTGAGGTTGGTTGGTTTTTTTGCAGACTAGCATTGATGGTATCTAGTTTGGGTAATGAAATGCCTACAAGAAAACATCCAAGCTTGCAATGGGGGGGGGGGAATATCTGTAACTCGAGTGTAGGATGAGAGTGGAGTTTCATTTT
>JANHFO010006404.1:224055-237111 GCA_032468095.1 Pareas carinatus | reverse complement strand
GCAACAGACGTTCATTGTTTAGAAGAGGGGAACAGAATGGGGAAACATTTCTTAAATTCCCGATCCATGGACTAGCATTGCTTGAGATTAATTTATTTATTAATTAAAGATAGTGTAATACAGTGGAAGTTTTTAGATTACTGCATCCTCTATTTTAGTTCATTTGTGTGTGTGTGGAAAAATCAAAGCAGATAATATATGAAACATAAAATATTAAAATAGAAAAATTGCCCTGACAAATTAGTTAGGTGAAATGCTATATATTCTTTAACCAACAGTCTTGAAACTCTTAAAATCTAAATTAGATTGTAATAATAGCGTGACAAAGTAAGCTAAATTGGCGTAATTGAATTAACAACACAACCAACTTACCAGTTAAAGCATTGTGAGGCAGCAAATTATTAGCCAAATTATTCTGCTGCAATTACATTTTTAGTTCCATGAATGGGAGAGGTGCTTGTGAGATATTCCATGTTTTGTGCTAGAAGTATTTGACTGGATTTAGGAGTTATTCACTTTGACTTGGGGAGGAGGATGGTGGTCCATTGGCTGCTTTGCCTCAAGTAGCAAGTAGTAGTGGCTAGTTGGGCCTTTCATTCCCTTGGCTTCCTTCAGATGATCTAATACTCCTTACAGCCTTATTTGCACAATGGCCCTGTGTTTGTTTTGTGACCTAATCCGCAGGATTGGTTTTTTCCCCTCATATTGCAGACCCTATACTAGATTCACTTGTTTATATCTCCCTGCCTCTAGGTATAGAAATTCAATAGTGGACTCTAAATTAAACAGACAAATAAATTCTTAAGTTTGGTCTGGATTAGTGCCTTCCAGGGAGATATTATGTTTCTAGAGGTAACACTTTTCCAGAAGAGGTTTTTTTCAATGTAGGATGGCAGTTTTTGTCAGTTTCTTTTTTTACCTATAGCTGTCAAGCAATAAAGGGTTCCCCAATCCTTGAGAGCAGAATTTTGGGAACGTAGGGGCTGAGGAGAAGGACAAATTTACTTCCTCCATTTCCTGTTTCTGAGAGCCCCCAGTTTACATAGTTCGCAACACTAAAGCATGTCGATTGTTTATATAGGTTATATTAATCTATGCATGTTATGGATATTGTGTCTTTCAAACATTGAGTAACAGTGTTTACTATGTAGAAAGTTCAATATTTACTATAGACAAAGTTCCTTATATTTTATTGCTGAAATAACTTGCAGTACAATTTTGTGAAAAGGTTATTTCAGTGTCATTAAATTACATGATGATTCTGGTTGAAAAAGCTATATTGATGCACAATTCTTACTGCTTCTTCTTCTTCCTGGCAGGGATATGGAGGAAAAAGTTGCACTTCTTAACGGCCCAAACAAGCGCCCAAGGTAAGGGTATATGTGTTGAAGAGCAGAACAAAAGAAAATAGTTGGTCTCTGCAAGTATCTTAGCTTGAGCAAAACACTCTCCCAAAAGTGTTAAAACAGCTGTTTTCTTTGGAAGGGTCCCTCTGCTGCTCCAGAGACCATCCTAAGCTATCTCTATGTGCGTGTGTTTATACAGACAATACTTCCACTGGAAGGGG
This sequence comes from Pareas carinatus, assembly GCA_032468095.1. Lineage (NCBI taxonomy): Eukaryota > Metazoa > Chordata > Lepidosauria > Squamata > Pareidae > Pareas > Pareas carinatus. The sequence goes on along the minus strand of JANHFO010006404.1, from coordinate 235,544 downwards.
ACAATCTAGATCAAGGGTTCTCAACCCCAGTCCATGGACTAGCACCAGTCCATGACATGCCAGCAACCAGGCCACACAAACAAGCAAAGCCCCATCTGCAGAACGCAGGCAGCATGCAAAACCATGATCCCTCCGACCCACAGAAAGACCTTTCTCCACGGAACCGGTCCCTAGGCCACTGATCTAGATAATAGAGCAGTAGGAATCTAAAGAGGTCTTGCAGGGTGGACGGGCAAAGCTGATACATCTGTCCTCTCTCTGCCTGTTCCTTTTCATGGCCAGCATCATTCTTGTCCTTTACCTCTCTTAGCTGTTCCCATCCTTGAATTCCATTGCTGCATCTTCAATTCAAGTGGAGCGTAACTCCAACAGTCAGCTCTTTTTTCTTCCAAGCTTCCCAGGGTCTTGCTTTATTTCCTCTTAGGTATTGTCATCAAATATTGTCATCAGGAATGATGTAATCCAACCAGCTGTCTGCCCTATTTTCTTAGCACCTTCCTACCCCTTTTGGTGCCATGAATAATGGCTTTGCAACTCCTTCATTGTCTCCCACCCTGGAACACTTATACCCAGATGTGTGTGTTCTGGCTCCATGCCCAGGCCAAATAACACATGTTGCAGGTCCAGGTGCTTTGGTTTGAGCACAAACAACAGGCGTTGTGCTCTTTTGGTCCTGAAATTGACTGTTCCTCACTGAACCTTTTGCATAATTTTTCTTGGTAGATAACTACTATGCTATCTTTAAGACATTTTTGTTATAAAATATGCAAATGTTAAACTATGATAAATTATATTTAACTGTACTTGTGTTGTTAACCATGCCCATCATTTACTTTAGATTTCATATACTTTATACCAATCCCTATTTATAAATTGTGCTGTATTACCGAACAATTTACATATACAGCTAAAAATGCCAATGGTTTAATTTGTCAAGGTATTTGTACACCTTCTCATAAGTTCATTCATGTCACTGCCTCTAAAAATTCAAAAGTTGCATATAACATATGTGCCTTCAAATTGATGTTTTATTTTTATTTGTCACATAACATGCTGCTCTCTTCCATGTTTCCATGCTGTCTGTCTAGCCTCTGAACCTAATGCATGTCAATGTGTATTTATATACAGTATATGGAAAACTCGTAGCACTTATATGAAGTGTTTTTGCATGGAAACTGGAAATTAAATTTTTCCCATCTATCTTCTCTTTAGAGGCTTAGAAAAGCAGCTCATGGTAAACAGTGTATCCATACAGATCTCTTGTGATTTACAGAACAAGTACTATGAATGAAGCACCTATTGCAGTGGTGACTTCACGCACTAGTGAAGTATATGTTTGGGGAGGTGGAAAGTCCACTCCTCAGAAGCTGGATGTTATTAAAAATGGCTGCAGTGCACGACAGGTCTGTGCAGGAAACACTCACTTCGCAGTGGTAACCGTGGAGAAAGAGCTCTATACTTGGGTGGTAAGTGTCAAAAGAATTTGGGAAGTTTAGGGGAGGAGGATAATTCTCCAGCACATTATTCTTTGGCATCTGCCATCAACAAAGGGATCAAGGGCTACTAGGAATTTGCATCCTGTACTCCAAGGAAGTCATCATGACAGATCACATTGGCCCCTTCGATTAAGCAAAGAGGCAGCAGTTACAGGGAGTTCATTTATATCCATCCATGTCCCAAATACACGAGGCTTCGACTGCCTCCAAGTGGAGCTGCAAACTAAACAAATACCCTTTGGTCCAATTTATTGGCTGGAAGGAATTAAGTATTTCTAGAAATTAATACTTACGTTTTGCAGTTATTAATATGCCACCTATTTGAGTAGCTGTAGGTAGCTGCATTCTGTAGTAAGAAGCCATAAACAACATCTCTTAACCCAAAATCCTCTTAACCAAATGTCTTACAAAGGAAGACTTTGACCAACTTATTAATGATTAAAAGAATGGGAGCTAATTCAACCTCATGGGGCAAACTGTTCCATGAGGAGAAGCTACCACTAGTACTAGTTCCCAATCTCCACATCTTTCTCATGAGTGGGCAGTCATAGCATCTTTGTAGCTAAACTATGTAGGGTAGGCAGATTGTACTTGGAGAAGACTATACCAGAGGTGGTAATGGTCAAATCTGTAGAGACTTTTCAGTTACAACCAGCACTTGAACTCAGGCAGAATGGACCTCGTGCAAAATGGATGTTAAAATAATAATGGAAATAATATTCAGCCATTATAAACAGTAGCCTTATCCTGGAGAAAAAGATATAAGAGAGAGTGTATGTGAAGACAGTATAAAATGGAATTTAACTCCTATTAAATATAGTCTGTCTTTTTATGAGGCACCTGTTTTTTTCTGAGTACAGAAGAGAGTTAGCTATTTCCTTTTTTGCCTTTTGGCTCCAGTCTAGGAGCTTTGCAGGCCTGTCGTTAAGCGACACTTTATTACAGCAAACTTGTAAAAAACGTCATGCTGAAATATAGTTTGTGTTAAGGAAGAGATTTTTCCTTGTGAATTCTCAGTTTAATGTTCCATGCTTTGGTATATGCTACCTCATTGTTGATATCTGACACTATTACATAAGCACAAAATACGCACATTTATTTTTACTCATCTATGGGTACATAAGTGATATTCCCTCCTTCAGTGAGTTTGCCTACTATAAGATAGGTTTCAGAGATCAAGAGGCTTTCTCTTTCTCCACTTCCCACATCTTCTAAAAAGAACTCCAAAATTTGGATGGTCATCTGGAGCAACATTCCATAGGACACCTACAAAAAAACTCACTTTATAATTATTATTTAGATGGAAAAATGGACCTCTTTATCCTGTGAAAACACAGAGGAATATAGAGGTCTCTCTGTTTCCTAGTCTATATTATTTATTTTCACTAACAATATTCCTTGGCTCTTAGACCATTTTATCAAATGTATTTTTTTAATAGAACATGCAGGGAGGCACTAAACTGCATGGCCAACTGGGACATGGAGATAAAGCTTCCTATCGGCAGCCTAAGCATGTGGAAAAATTGCAGGGCAAAGCTATTCGTCAAGTATCGTGTGGTGATGACTTTACAATCTGCATTACAGGTGAGAGACATAGGAACACATGGTAGCCCTTCAATTGTATCAAAAATGTTGTGGAACAACTGAAATGGTACATTAACTGAAAGAGAAAATAGCCAAAATACAAGAGAATGTGTAATACTTAGGTATTGGTAAATCTGGAAGGCAAGCAAGCTTGCACCCGCTGGAATTAGGACAACTTTCAAAAGCCAGCTTATATTTTTTTGAGTTCTTTGAAATGCCAGTACATTGATCTTTATATCACATTTTGTGATTGAGTGCTTAAAATCATTAAAATGAAACAGAAGCAAAGATTAATAATACATAGAAGATTATAAATGGTAGTCTTTATGTATATAATTCAAATATGGGCCAGACTATAGGATGCTGTAGTGGATTAAACCATATTGGACCTGGCTTGCTTGATCAAAGTAATTAGATTGCACTGTAGTTACATTCTCTCTGTATTAAAGAGGAAGATAACCAATGGATTTAGTCACCCTTTGGATTTTTAAGTACATCCTCTATTCACATATCCCTTGTTTTCATGCAGATGAAGGTCAAGCCTTTGCCTTTGGTTCAGATTACTATGGCTGCATTGGTGTTGACAAGGCTTTTGGGTCTGAAGTCCTGGAGCCCCGGCAGATCAACTTTTTTTTCAGCAATCCAGTGGAACAGGTTTCCTGTGGAGATAATCATGTGGCAGTGCTGACCCGAAATCATGAGGTCTACACATGGGGCTGTGGAGAATATGGTGGGTTACCCTGCATGTAATCTTTAATCTTTGGCAAAGATTAATGACTGATAGAAGTAAATTTCCTTGGGACACTATCAGGATAGACCAAATTAAATGTGGATCTGTCCTTCTGGAAAGCTAGATAGTTGATGGACAGCTTTTTTTTGAATCTGAACATTATTATCGGTACTCATCATTATTGTTTCTCCCCAAATATAGGTCGTTTGGGTTTGGATTCAGAAGAGGATCATTCCATCCCACAAAAGGTAAAACTGATTGAATTTGACTGTATTTGCTGGATTTCTAGAATAATTCTGTCTTGAAACAGATTCAGCACATTGAGAACAAAGGTTTTGTAAATTAATACAGACAAGGGGAAATAATTTTTGATTGCATGTCAACTTATGGCTGTAATTCTTTGCTCAATTATGGTCGTAAGCTGAGGACTAACTCTATAAGTATTATATTATGCAAATCCTCATTGTATTCTGAATAGTAACTTCTTGTTACTAAAGCTTTTGCTCTGTCAAGTAGAAGACTAGAAGGGAGGGCTTTGATTCTTTCCACAACTGCTTTTTTCCTACGCTAGGTGTCAAGAAATGACAGGGATTGAAACTAGGATCTTCTAGATACAAAACCCAGGTCTCTGTTAGTTGGGTCTCTGCAGCAACTGCATTTAGTTGTTGAGGTATCTTACATATTTATTTTTTAGGTAGAAATTCAAAAAGCTTCCAATATTGTCTCAGTCCAGTGTAGCAGTGATGGAACCTTTCTGCTCACACAAGCTGGCAAGGTGTTGGCCTGTGGCCTGAATGAATTCAACAAGCTCGGCCTGAACCAATGCACTTCAGGGATCATTAACCATGATGTGAGTGGCATTGTATGAAAATAGGGAAATAATGTTTTCATGACACATACTTAATTTTTTTTTAAAAAATCCATAACAAATATTTGTTGTTAACAGATTAAAAAAAACCAAGGAGATGGGAACAAATGAATACGGTTTATGATTTCTAGAAATAATGTTATGCATGTTTGGAAAGTCTATACAAAAACCAATAAATACTGCTTTTCTTACAAAGTCTTATGATAGTAAGATGTTTTCAAGCTTTGTATGCATTATTCCTGATTAAAGTATGAGGATGTACAGAATCATGGCATTGGTTTTCTAAAATTTATTTCTTCTCATAGGCTTATCAAGAAATCCCATATGCTACAACTTTCACTTTGGCCAAAAAACTCTCCTTCTACAAGATTCGCACTATTGCCCCAGGAAAGACACATACTGCTGCCATTGATGGTAAGATCAAATTATTATTTTGTGATGTAATTTTACTTCTAGATAATGATGAACTAACATACAATTTCAGTAGATGGCAGCAGATTAATTTCAGTAGTATCAGTTTTGAGTTATTACTAACTCATACAAGTAAGTGACAGCTTGGGAATCTTAAAGCTGTTAGCTAAACTGAGAAGCTATCGAATAAAACAAAACACTGGAAGAAGGTAATGCAAACCACCACAATAGCATTGACAGGTAACTCCACTGATGCAGCCCCTGGAAGTTACAGAGTGAGAGCATTTAAAGGTTAGAAAGCACCTTAGAGAACATCTAGTCCAATCCTCTGCTCATTGCAGGAAGACTCAAGTACAGAATCTCTGAAAGATGGCTATCTAATTTCTTTTTAAACACTTCCACCAAAGGAGAATCCATTACTTTTCGAGGCAGTCTGCTCTATTAAACATTTTCTAGATGCCCAGTTAAAATTAAATTCTTGGGAATTTAAAATTGAATTTAAACTCTTTGTTTCTTGTCTTGTTTTTTGAATTAAAAGGGAACAGTTCAATCCTATCTTCTACATAAATGCTTTCAGACACTCCAAAGCGGAAGGATCGCCTTGTAGGGCAATTTTGGGCATTTCCAGCACCCCATGGGCATGCGGAAATCACCCCGCAGGGCGCCGGGAACGCTCCAATTCAGCCTGCAAGGCTATCCTTCCGCTTTGGAGCGTCGCGCGGAGAGATTTCCAGGTGCAGGGAGATCGCTTCGCGGGATGCTCCAAAGCGGAAGGATCGCCTTGCAGGCTGAATTGGCGCGTTCCCAGTGTCCCGCGCCTTATGGTCCGGAGCGCCTTATGGTGCGAAAAATACGGTAGCTCCATAAATTAGTTCACATCACTGCAATCAGCAGGGAAATTTAGTTTATTGGATTAAAAATAAAATCCTGTATATTAACTCTGAAATTCATAGCATCAGTGTTCGGTGGGGGGTGGGGCACAACAATTGGGGAATTGAATGAGATAATATAATGAAGCTATCATTTCTGTAGTTAGGTACAGCAACTAGACAACCCATGACCTATTGGTTCATAGTTTCAGAGCTATTTCCTTACCTATACAAAGAAACAGAATGACTAAGGGCAACAAAGCAATAGGAGCAGGAACAACTTACAACTTTCTGCCAGCTTGACTGTGGCTGATTGCCCTCCAGCAGCTGATGGTGAAACTGATTAACTTAGCCTCCAGAGGACTAAGATGGGACTGTTCAACTGAACCTCCGGAGGGCAGCACTAAGATTAATTTCCATTTAATACATTACTTTACATTAAATTTACAGTTGCATGAATAAATGGAAAAGCAAGACATCAATCTGCAGCCTGACTGTTATTAAAACAATTCTCCTGAAATAAATGTGTGCTTGTTTGTTTGTGTGTGTGTGTGTGTACATGTGCCACATTGGCATTCTTTGACAAGAAAAATGGAAGTGATTGTAGGTCTGTTCTTAATATGGAAATATTTCTACCTGATCAGGAAAAGAAAGAGATAATCTGAAATTGTATATAACATCATAAGAAGCAGCTAAGGAAATGACAGAGTGCCTCAGCATTCTCTCTAGAAATATCATCTTCTACTGACCTTAAGAGTCTTGTGCCTTAATATACCTACACTGTCAATGAACTAGAGCCATTTTGTTCAAAATTCCAGATGAGCCTGTGTCAGACTTAAATTATCTCGGCCATAATCAACACTAATAGAAACACATGTACGTTGATAAAAATGTGATGAAATAATCCCTATTACCTGTCAGATATGCTTAAGATGAATGTATCTGTGGTCATGCTACCATGGAAAGGTAATCTATAACCTTAGAATAAATAATGATGAAGCGTTCTAAATGATGTCTTGCATTGTAGCTCACAAAATATTATAGCTTTCTGCTTTATTAATCCCTAATGACTTTTTTTTGTTTCAGAGCGGGGTCGTCTGCTTACTTTTGGCTCAAATAAGTGTGGACAGTTGGGTGTTGGGGATTATAAGAAGCACCTGGGCATTAATTTACTAGGAGGGCCCCTTGGGGGAAAACAGGTCATCAGAGTTTCCTGCGGTGACGAATTCACCATAGCTGCGACAGATGGTAAGTATAAGCATTAGGTTGTGCAAATTTCTTTAAACTGAGTTTGTAAATGGTTTGCTTAGAGATTATAATAAAATCCAAACTGACTGGAAAAGCACAACATACATGCACTATATTACAATTTAAGAAGTACTTTGTTGCTATTAATATATAATAAAGCCTCACAAAACACCGTATTCCTATAGAACTCACAGTGTTTTTTTGGTCATTATTATATCTTTAAGTAAAAATAAATATAATCATTTGGGAATCTTTCAAACCTAAAGTGGGTTCTTGACTTTAAGATGATAATCTTTTTTATTTTCCAGATAACCATATATTTGCATGGGGTAATGGAGGGAATGGCCGTTTAGCAATGACACCAACGGAGAGAGCTCACAGTTCTGATATTTGTACCTCATGGCCACGACCCATTTTTGGCTCCTTGCATTATGTCCCAGACTTATCTTGCCATGGATGGCATACCATAATAATTGTTGGTAAGTATAAAAATGCTGGAGTCTGAAGGTAGATCACTATTTCATCTTTTTCTATAACTATAAGATTCAATACGTTATTTGGATTCACATGTAAGAATGGGTCATATCTGAGCATACATAGGATTTCCCATATTCTTTAAATCTTGAGCTGAGAAAATGTTCTCTTTTTTCCCCTCTCCAGAAAAAGTTATAAATTCTAAAACCATCCTTCGCTCCAGTAGCAGTGGCCTGTCCATCGGGACTGGTAAGTAATCAGGTGTTAGTCATACATAATTCTCTGTTAGACTAGAGAATATTGCAAGAATAGTTCAGAATAATAAAACAACCTCTGCATAAAAATGCATCAGGTTCAATATCTGGCGTATAGTCTACTGAGTAAGTTGATTCTTTGAAAGTCACTGTTATCACTGCAAGTGGCAATGATCACAGTGTGTAGGCTGTAATGAGCCAGGATAAAACTGCTAGATAGCCCAAAGGCCTTACTATACAAGATAGAAAATGTATTTAGGCCTTTCCTTAATGACTTGTCTGGTATAATAATATAATACGATGCTAAAACTATGATCACATTAAGGTGAATTTAAGAAAGTCCAATTTGTCTGAGAGGAAGAGGACCAGAATTGGGTAGCAGTCCATTAGCTTTTGGAAGACAATTGACATTTTGAGAAACTAGCCATTATGATTTTATAGGTCTTTTCAATGTTCTAGATTTCAGTTAACTGCTAGAATGAAATTATGCTTTCCCTAACCAGTGTACTTTGCTGAAACATTTCAGTTGCTTGGAATAATTTTTTAATATTTGTAGTCTCTTTCAGAACATTCTAGCAGATATTAATTTAATGGAATCTCTGCTCTTTTTGTGAATTTTTCCCTCTAAATTAGGCTGGAATTTAGGAGAAAACAAACATTATTCATGCCAGATGAGATTAAAACAAGAAAATTGAGTATAAGCTCCATAATGATTACAATATGCATTGATGAAAACAAATCTAAAAAGAAATTGCTAGGCCAACTGAAAAGTATTGCACAAGTTGGAAGCAAAGCAAGCAGAATATATATGTATAGGATATATAAGAACAGAAGGTGATAGATAAGAAATAGATGAATAAATTTAAAGCATAGACATTTAACTTTAATAAATTCTTGAATGAAGAATAATGCTTTCCTTTTTCATGAGGTGCTTATGTTCTCCTTATACGTAAGACTGCCAGATCAGCCAAATGAATTCTGACAATCATTGGTCTTACATTGAATATGGAATATAGAAATCATTGACAAAATTAATATATAGAAATGTAAAATAATTGAAGAGTGGGGAAAGAAATATAGCATAGTTAAGAAGAGGAAGTCGCTAAGAAAAAGTTGTTAAATTGGAAATTTAGTCATTTGCAAGGATCTTCAAAATCAGAAGTTTGGTAGCTATCTTTCAAACTAAGAAATGTAAGCCATACACTTTTATGAACAGATGTACAAAGTAACTAAACTGATGCAGTATTTAAAATTGGAAAGGAGAGAAGGAGAGAAAGACAGATTGATTACACAGATCAAACATGAAAGATTATATTAACAATTACCAGTAATAATTGTAACATGTTAAACATATTGTAATTTATATTCTTCACTTTTTAGGTTTAGACCTCTAATTTGTTTATCTTGCCTCACTGTGTTATTTAGACTCTCAAGTGTTACTGTAAATAGCAGCGGCGACAAGGGACATCCTTGCCGTGTGCCCTTCCTTATTTCTATATTATCTGTGTAGTCTCTGTTACATATTATTTTTGCTGTTTTTTATATTGTTTTTTCCCTAGAGAATTTATTAATTTTTGTTCTACCATTTTCAATTCATCTTTCAAAGCTTTTTAATTTTGTGTTTTTCTTTCTGGGGTTTTTTTTTGCCATAAAGCTTATGGCCAGCGTCAGCCCTCTAAAATAGGCTTTTGCTATGTCCCAAACTGTTTGAATTTGCGTTTCTTCCTTTAAGTTGTCTCTGAAGAACAGACCCTTTTCAGCCGTTTTTATGAAATCCTTATCTTTTAATATTGATCTTTGTAGAATCCATTTCCTATTCATTTGAGTATCTCTCCATGTAAGCGATATTGGATTATGGTCGGCTCATGTCGCTAGTTCAATCTCCACTTGCTTTACGGTTTGACCTAATTCTGGTGTTAGCCAAATCATATCTGTTCTGGACCATGATTTGTGATAATTGGAACAGAAGGTAAATTTTTTATATGTTGGATTTATTTTCCTCCAGATATCCTGTAGATTGAATTCCTCCACTAACTTCATAAGAGATTTTGGTGCCTTTTTCCTCCCTCTATTTTTTGCTTTAGTAGTCCAATGTGTCATTCCGAAAGCAATTGAAGTCACCTATTATACATGTGTCCTGGAAGTTCAACACTGTTAATTTTTTATCTAATGCCTCATAGAATCTCTCTTGATTTGTATTTGGGACATATATTGCCAGAAGCAGGATTTGTTTCTGTTGGATATTTAGCTGGACTATCAATATTCTTCCCTCCTCATAGTTATAGACCCCACAAGATTTTATGTGCTCTTGAACATATATTGCTACTCCTCTGTTTTTGCTTTTTTGAGAGGAAGAGTGGTATAATTTCCCCAGTTTCAGTTGTTCTAATAATTTGTAGTGGTATTTGGCTATGTGGGCTTCTTGTGGGCATATAAATATTATTATTTATGTTTTGTAATTTGTTAAAAATCTTTTTTTCTTTTCGATGACTGATTTAGACCGTTAGCATTCAGTGTAAATATTCCATTCAGTCTACCCATCAATTTTTGCTATTTTTGCTTTGGCTGCACTTGTCTTCCTCTGGCCTCCTTTATGTTGTTGCTTTACTGCATCTGTTCTCATATATCGTCTCTCCTTATCTCTTGGATTCACGTTATCTTGTCTGCTACCATCACCTTGTCTATCTCCCTTTTGTCTTTCTTTCTGTGTATCTTCTCCCAACATATTAACATATTTCTTCAAAGTCTTCCGCTTTCTGTATTGAATTTAGATGAAATCTTGTACTGTTCCACGTGAAGAGAATAACCTAAAATTAAAATTCATTTTTTCACCACAACCACAAAATTCAGAAGTGATATTCAGATAAAAAAGCCTGCTTAAATATGCTCTCTTCTTTATATAAGACAATTTAAACAATTCTACTTTATCTTTCTTGCAGTGGGAGTATTATATTTCTATTTCACTTAGTAGTCTTTATATACTATCACCATTTATATTAACAGAGTTCACTTAACCCCCCCTTTTTATTATTTTCTCCTTTTCCTCCATTTTAAATCTAGATATTTCTTTGAACTGATGCATCCTTTTCTTTAGTTGTTTCTTAAGAACAAGTATTCTCAATTACATTTCCCTTGTCATTTCACAAACTTTAAGATTTACTTAACCATTGTGTATGAAGGATTATGTATAAGAAAAGCTACATTTTCAAAGTATTAAAATAGGACTTGCAAACATCAAACCCAGAAAGATCAGTTCTAATTCCCACAATACATTAGATTAAATTGCTACATCATTTTCTTTAACCTTTTCTTATAAACAGGTATTCTCAATTATACTTTCCATGTCATTTCACAAACTTAGTCTTAACCATTGTTAAGGGATATCATATACAAAAAATACATTTTCCAAGTATTAGCTTAAGACTCACAAACGTTAAATCCAGAGAAATCAGTCCTAATTCTCATAAATTCATTAGGTTTAGGTTTCTTCTTCTTCTTCTTCTTCTTCTTCTTCTTCTTCTTCTTCTTCTTCTTCTTCTTCTTCTTCTTCTTCTT
>JANHFO010006404.1:200411-210478 GCA_032468095.1 Pareas carinatus | reverse complement strand
GCAGAGCTGGCTGAGGAATTTTGGGAGTTGAAGTCCACAAGCCTTAAAGGGACCAAGGTTGGAGACCTCTGCTCTATACCATTCTAGAGAAGTCGCTGCCCAGACACTTCTGAAAAGCCTCCAATGATGAAACACCCACAACTTCTGAAGGCAACCCACTCCACTAGTTAACTGTTTTCACTGTCAGGAACTTTCTTAGTTCTAGGCTGCTTCTCTCCTTGATTAGTTTCCACCCATTGTTTCTTGCCTTGCCTTCTGGCGCCTTGGAAAATAGGCTGACTCCCTCTTCGCTGTAGCAACCCCTCAAATATTGGAACACTGCTATCATGTCACCCCTTGTCCTTTTTTACTAGACTAGACATATCCAGTTTCTGTAACCGTTCTTCCTATGTTTTAACCTTCAGCCCTCTAATCATTTTTGGTGTTTCTTCTGCACTCTTTCCAGAATCACTACATATTTTTTTAAGATGGTGACCAAAACTGGACGCAGAATTGTAAGTGTGGTCTTAGGCTTTATAAAGCCTTATATTTTTAGGTCTATATACTGCTCACTAGTACTTTACAGCAGTCTCTGAGCGGTTTGCAATGGAGAAGTATTATTTGCATATTGCCCCCAACAATCTGGGTCCTCATTTTGTTAACCTCTGAGGGAAGGCTGAGTCAACCTTGAACTCAAGTTTTTGGGCAGTGTGTGCAGTTTGCCTGCAGTAATGCACTTTAACCACTGCACCACCAGGGCTCTCTATAGAAGTTCTTTATAGAAGTTTTATTGTCATGCGTAAGAGTTATTTCTAATGCCATACATTTTTTTAGTTAGATAACTTGGACTATAAAGCAGTGGCTGCCAACCTTTTGGACCTCAGGGACCACAAAATTCATAATTTTAAATTCCGCAAACCACTAATATGAATTTTTTAAAAAGATATATTTGTAAAATAATGAACAGATAATGTCAATTTTATTAATATACCTATTAAATATAACATTTAAAAAGCTTATTTATAACAAAATCCTTAGTTATTTAATTGTAGCAAAATTATTAACGTTAGTTTAATTATTACAAAATAATTGAAGCTTATTTAAGTATTACACATTTTAGTGTGATATTTGTGAGACAGAGAATGAGAGACAGACACACAGAAAAAGAGACAGATACACACAGAGACAGACAGAATGAGAGACAGACAGAATGAGAGACACACAGAGAATGAGACACACACACACAAATGAGACACATCCATACACATACAGAGAGAGAGGGAGAGACAGAGAGAATGAGAGACAGAGACACACAGAGAGAGACACACACAGAGCGCTTTGACGCTCCACTCCCACCCGCCTATGCTCCTCGCAGTGGCGGGTTGCAATCGCCTGCCCCCTGCCCCAAATAAGACCCGGTTCCCCTTCCTGCTATCCACCATTCTCCTTTACCTCATGCAGAAGTTAGGGCTGGAGAGAAGTTGGCTGAGCTGCAAGCTCTGGGGCTCAGAATTTGCACGCTTTCAGCCAGTTGAGAAGCGCTTTGGAAGCGCTTCTGGTAGCCGGTGCAGGTGAATTCTGAGCCCTGGAATCAGCCCAGCCTCGTAGGTCTCACTGTCTCTGCCATCCCCAGAAGCAGGAACCATACAACTATACAAAAAAATTAAATAATCTCTAGATTTTCCTGCGGACCACCAAAATTTTCTCAGAGCTCACTAGTAGGCCTTGGCCCATAGGTTGGAAACCTCTGCTATAAAGTGTATGTAAAGGGCAAATTTTATTAATTTTTTAATTCATTTCCCTTTCCTCCTTAAGTATTTCAAGCTGATAACATAACATTTAAAATCTATGTCATCATTTAAATATCTTAATACTGTACTTGAATTGTGAATGAAATTTACATAACAGCACTAGCAAGAACGTTATGAATTAGATAGTGTGAAGACAGCTTTTGATCCTATTACCTCATGTTATTTCATCATTCTAAATATAAATGATTTCTTCATGTTTATAATTTTCCCTAGAACCAACTGTCATTCTGTCTTCTTGCAGTGACTTTTGAGCATTTATTACAGACTAGCTGTTTGTACCCATGCTCTGCTACGGGTTTGGTAAAAAGCAGCAGAGAGATGTTGTTACAGAAAGTTGTATAGAGATGTCTGAAGGTGAAAAGTGTGTGTAAGGCATCATGAGAAGTGTGTGTTTGTGGGTTTTAAAGGTTAAAGAGGCTTTGTTGTGGTATTGTATTAAGTTTTTGTGCTGGTAGAATGAATTCATTTGCTTTGTTAGTGTCAGACAGTGAATACAGATGGAGAGAGTTGTTTTTGAGAAAGTGTTAGAGAGAGTTGTGAAGGTGAAAAGTGTATTAAAAGTATAATGAGAAGTGCGTGTTTATGGGTTTGAAAGGTGTGGGATTGAAAGGACAAAGAGGGTTAGTTGTATTGTAGTTAGAGTGATGTAAAATTTTATTTTTGGGTGTGAAAAAAACCTTTGTGGTTTGTGGTGGTAGTGAGATCTTCTAGTGGTAGAGAGAAGTAATTTGCTTTTGTATTGTGTATTAGTATGTCTGAAAGGATGAAGAGGTTTGTTGTGTTGGTGGTAGTGAGAACTGACTTGCTTTGTTAGTGCCAGAGAGACTGTACAAACATGGAGAGAGGTGTTGTTAGAAAAAGTGTTAAAGAAAAGAAACATTTGTGGTTGTAGTGAGATTAAGTGGTTGTAGAGAAAAGTGACTTGCTTTTGAAGTTGCAGAGAGAGTGTAAAAAGCAGGAGAGAAATCCTGTTAGAGAAAGTTGTATAGAGAGTTGTGAAGGTGAAGTGTGTGTAAGGCATGAAGAGAACTGTGGCTTTGGGGGTTTGAAAGAATAAAGAGGTGGGTTTTTTTAGAGAGAGGCGGAAGGGAATTTTTTTGAGGGGTTGTGAAATTAGAGAAATGCTTTTGTTTTGTGATGTTAGTGAGATTTTGTATTTGTAAAGAGAAGTAAATTGGTTTTGGAGCAGCAGAGAGAGTTGTTTTTTTTCTCTTGGTGCTTTTTTTAAGGCTTAAGTGGCTGAAGCAGGGCGAGCGAGGCTTAGTTGTCGCCTGTGTTTGAAGATGCAGTGTTTGTGTTCAGGCTTTTAGCGTTAGAAACATGAGTCAGTTTTTTGCGCATGCGCCGTTGCTTATTTTTCCTTGGTTTGGCCATTGGCTCCTCTCCTTTGCAATTAATGTCAAATAACTGAACTAACTGAACTGAACTGAACTAACTAAAAAATTAATTTATTTCAGAAATTTGTTTTGTAGTTTGCTCCTAGATGGGAAGCAAAGGTATGTAGGAAGTGTCATTAGTGTAGCTTTAATGATTTTTGAGATATAGTGATGAGTCAGTCAGTGAGTGAACAGTGAGTGAAGTGAATCGTTTTTCACGTTTATTACTATAGATTCTGTAATATAACGATTTTAGCCATTTGTTTTCATATCCTCATTGCCTTCTTGTTCCCAAATAATAAAGGTTAAAAAATATTAAAGTTGCTCTATATTTTTAAGCAAGGAACCAATATCTTAAATAAGCATTAATGGAGATCTTGCCTTATTTTTTGGTCTCTTCCAAATATCATTTTCTGCAATCATCATATTTATTACTGCATTTAAATGATGGAAATTAAAAACTAATTATGAATCATCAAGTGATATTAAGAAAGAGATGTTTTAAAGAATGTCAGAAGAAAAAGAATGACCTATATCCTAGCCAGATGATGCTTTTAAGGCTGAAAAACATGAGAGTTAGAAAATGCATTAAGAACCCCCATATAAATGATATGATACATTTAATAAATTAGTATGCACATCACCTGTGAAATATCTGAGCCCTTCAAGAGTTGATATGTCTCCAATTCAGTGCCCTTTGCTCTAGCCTTGCTTGAATCAAACACTTTTCTCTTGGAGCCATGATTCTTGCTGCAAATATATATATGTTTCTCCAATCTGGAAGAGTAAAGTCTCCGTCCACAAAAATTGCATTCTCCCCAATCTATATTGTTTTGGCCTTCTGTATATGATGATTCTGCTGCCATTGATTCTGCATTACCTACTGAAGATCCTGTTGGAGAACAAGACTGGTTGTGTACAGATGCCGGTTCTAGGTTGTGACAGGAAGAAATATTGGAGAAGTTATCTCGAATTTTATTGTTGCTAGCTATCAATCGTTGCTTTTTGAGCCTTTCCATATGAAGTGTTTGTGGAAGCAAGACAGTCTCGGGAACAAGCATTTTTTGATCATCATCATGTAATTGTGCTGTAGATTTGAAATCACAATCTTGAGAAATTGCTGTCATTTTCTTCTCAGGTATCCAAAATCCTCCTTGTTCTCTTTTTGCTTCTGCCTTAGTCTGCTGTCTTTTCCACTGGATTTTACGGAGCTCTTCTTCTGTTTTCCTTAGTTTCTCCCTAAGGAGAGCCTCCTTTCGCTGGATCTCCTCCTCTAAACTCCGTCCAGCAGCCTCCAATTTTTGAATGTAGCCCGACTCTGCTCTTTGTGAATGAGAAGTTGTTCTATTAGATTGCTGTATAGAAAAAGGAGAGTGCACTCCTACAGGTTGAGCCTTCACCGCATGGGACGCTTTTGTATTCTCTGAGCTAATCTCACAGGAAGGAATCTCTCTAACTGGTGCATTTCCAACTTGCCAAGAAGCTGGTAAGAGGTCATTCCCAGATTTCGGGTGAAAGACCGGCTTAAGTGGGTATGCTCTGTCAATGCCTTCTCTCCGCTTCATTCTCCAGTGGGAAGGCACAGTGCTGGCCTGACCCTTGAAACACCAGTTATGGGGGCCAGCAGAATAAAAACCTGCTTTCTCTAAGACCAACTGACTATTTTCTGCAGGCTGGGTACAGGAAGAGCTCCGCTCTTTGGGAACATGAAGATCTTTCAATTTCTTATCTTTACAGCACACAAGTTGCTGCTGGATATTATTCCTCAGGTGTTCTAACTGGGACTGTTCTTTAAGAACTTCAGGATGACATCTTTCCTGGCTTGTTGCAGGAAGACTGGAATTGGATGCTATTGGATCCATATGCGAACACACAGCCAGCTGCAACTGAGCCATTCAGCATTTCCACTAAATCTGAGGAAATGCAACAAATTATATACAGGCTATAATTTCAGCTCTCATTCTAGAATTCTATCCTTTATTATGATTGAGAAAATATGCTGATTGCAAGTAACCTAAATGAATGTTGTCCTCCAACAACATCAATGTAGGATTTCAGTCATAATCAATAAAAAAGGGTGCAAATGAATGCATGTATTTGAGCAGACCTGCATTGCTTCTGACATATCTCATACTATCTAAATGTGGAAACCATAAAGGCTGCCCACACCATACCTATCTTATTCTTGACAGTTATTAAATTGCCCAGAATGCAACTACTATAGTCCAATGTTTTCCTGAATGTACTTGGAAGAATTTTCTAGTTTGTTTGTCAGATATAATGCTGACAGACTGGATCATCTGTAGAATATGGAAATAGTTTTAGTGGTTATAATCACAGCTCTTGGGGAAACAAATAATACTTAGGGTTACTAAGGAGTTGAGAAAAATGAAGTGAATAGGAGAAACGAGAACTGGAAGACAAGTGTAAGAACCCTCTTATACTGAGATCAGACTGAGGTTCTTTTTAAGGTCACATGCATGACACTGAAAGAAACAGAGTGGCTCACTTCCCTGTTTCCATGGGTTTAAAAAAATCAATATGGTGGCCACAATGGTGTGATTGAAGCTCCATCTGTTTCTTAAGTGTGAAATGTATACAATGCCTAAAAAAATGAACTGATTTAATATTATTAAGGCTGCATTATGATATTTTGACCACACCCTGCCGAATCTCCAACTGCCTTCGCTGCATTTCCAAATAAGTCAACATTTCTATTCTGTACTCTGCAATACCTTCTTTACCAAGATTTTGCAGTAGAGGGTAGAAGAATTTGCATCATTTTTTGCATACAATCAGATCTATCTCAGCTTGGAGTACTGGATATATCATAAGTTTAGGATCCTGACAGTTGTTCCTCTGATTTTTGTATTCTTTTCAGTTTGTAGATCTCTAGAGCTAGGCCTAACACCTGATTATTTGATCCTTGCCCTATCTGGTTTATTAAATCAATCATAACTGGTCCCATATTTAAGGGAGTAAGCAATGCTTCCTTGCAGATGGGATATTATTTCTTGCCTAAAGAAGGCAAATATAAAGTCTCAGCTAAAAAAAATAGTCCATTGATTACGGATGCTTATACAATTATAGAGTAAAATAATGGCATTCCAGTTCATTTGGCAGGGATGTGATACAAACATTACTTTGGTGAACCAAGCTGAAAATTATACATGTGTATGAAGATATGTTAGTTGTGCTAGATTTCAATACCTGTGTATGCTAAACAAAGCTATCCTTCTAGATCAGTGATGGCAAATCTATGGCATGCATGCTGCAATGGGCATGTAGAAGAGCCCTCTGTCACCATGCGAGTCAAGTCGCCCCAGCATCGCCCCAGAGCTGAGCATCGGATAACAGCGCACATATGGGTCATGCACATGCTTGGAAAGGAATAGTGACGCTAGGCAATGGCATCATGAGTCGCAATGACATCATGAGTCACAACTCATTAGCCACGATTTGTCAGACACTCGGCCTCTAGAGTTCACCATCACTGTTCTAGATTGTCTGGTAAGAATGAGTCTTCGGGCTGAATTGAAGTTTAGCCTGTTTTGATGGGGTTGCACTTGAGGTAAAATATCATATTACATTGATTATAAGACACATCCTTATTTTTCTAAGTTAGAAATAAAAAATTTGAGTAAGCCGTCCCTTGCTGGCGCCTCGAATATAAGACGCATCATGAATACAGAGACACTAAAATACAAAAAAATATGGATCTTATCATTGATGTAATACAGTAAGTAGTAGATTCATGGTCTGAAAGTGCTGTTTAACTGACTGTCATTGAACGTACGATTGTGAATCACATTTGCATAGGTAGTTGCATTTCTTTCTAAATTAGCTGAGTTAGCAACAATTGTTCATACCTTCACTACAATATATCCCATCTTGGTTACTGTAACATATTAAACAGGCTTTTAACTTTGAAAAATATTCAGAAGTTGCAACTAGTGTAAAAGGAGGCAACCAAACTAGTAATCAATGCAAAATTCAAGGAATACACAATATGTATACTGAAAAATCTTCATTGGCTGCCGGTTGTTTATTGATGTAATTTAAATTGATACATATTGATATTAATCTTCAAAGTCCTAACAGTGTGTGGGGTCTGATTATGTAAGGGTCTGGCCTCTTCTATTTACAAATATGTCCAAAGATCAATATCTGCAAAAGAGGCTCTTCTCAAGTTATATTTGGAACACTTGGAACACTTTGTTTTTCTCAGTCTATAAAATGTACTTCTTTAGGAATTATATTTGTTTCCTATTTTCCCAATTTAAAAAAAGTTATAAATCAATAAAGTCAATTATTTACAACAGAGAAATTGCTTTAAGACAGCAAAGATAGAAAGGGAATGGAAAGAACGTAGGAGGAAACCTTTGCTTATTCGTGTCTTTTTCATTCTCCATCTTAACATTTCCTAACTTTATAACAGCAAGACGTTTTACAAGCTGACAAAGAAAGAAAGGGAGTCCCCATGGCCATTTCTAGCTTGTTATGATTTTTGTAACTCTACAATTCCAGATCTTTTCCCTTCCCTTTTCCTTTTCCCTGTCATTGTAGGTAAAATATCCTTCTAGTTGAATTCCAATCCATTGCCATGTTTCTTGGCAACAATTTTAAAATGGTTTGCCATTCCTTTTTTCCAGTTTTTTTTTTAAAAAAAACTTTCCGATCTAGCTTACACTACAACCCGGGGTTTTTGGGTTGTTTCCCCTAAACAAGCCCAACTCCGCATAGCTTTCCAATATCAGCTGGGATAATAAGTCAAGGGTTGTTACTGCTTGTGAATGCTTTTGCCGTTACGGTTCACTTCTACATGAGAGAGGATTGAAGGGAATGCTCTCCCCCCGCCCTCCGATAAAGGCGGCCAGTACGGCTTACACAAGCATTCAACCAGGGCTCGTCTCCGTTAATGACTTTACACTATAATGGGACCCGGACAGCCGGTTCGAAATTCGACAAAACTCGGGGAAGAGGCTACAAACTGAGACGCTGCCGCCGCCGCCGCTACAGCTTGAATTCCCGCACCTACCGAGGCACCCTGCCCGCCGGCTCCAGACACACAACCGCTGGGCGCGCGACGGCCGCGCCCGCCCTCCACTTTCCTCTCACCGGCGCCACCGAAGACCTGAGGGCGGCGGTTTAGCGTCGTCGCGTAGCAACCACAGGGCGCCCGCTACATCCGATTCCACCTCAGCGGTTTCCGGTGGGCGAGAGTCTTTGGGAGCCGGGCCGCCTTTCTCGTAGTTACGTTAAAGCTGCTTAGCTGCGGCTGCCCTACTATAGCGACAGCCTGCCCGCCGTTTAGCCGTAAAAAAGCAGCGCTGCTAGTTTAATTAGTAAAGTATTAATATATAAATGCATAATTATAGTATATAATACATTGGTATATAAACGAACTATTGGTTAAACTAGTCATCGTTTAATTAATCCCACTTCGGTTCTGCGTGCCGAAGCCTGTCGCGCGAGGTGCGTCCGTCGTTAGTGGCCGTTGGTGCTGAGGTCGCGCCCGCTCGATTCCAGCGGGGGGAGGAGGGTCTCCTTGGACAGCCATCGGCGGAGCTGGCGGGGCGAAACCTGAGCCGGGGGCGGGGGAAATAAGGGAGGAACCTGCCGGGGCGGTGCCGGGCGCCTTGCCCTCCGTCCCGCAGGGGAGGGAAGCGGGAGCCAGGTGAACTCAAGTCATGCTGTCGGTCTAGGGCGCCGGTGAGCGAATCGCTTCGGCGATGCGGCCTTTGGGGGCTGCCCCAGGGACGCTCTCCCGGCGGGCATGGCAGCCGCCTCTCTTTTTCCACCTGATTGCTATTTTGCTTTCGATCCAGGCACCCCCGACTATGGCTGAGGGAAGCAGCCTCGTTTCAGTGGACTATGAGGTGTTTGGGAAAGTGCAAGGGGTGTTTTTCCGCAAAAATACTCAGGTGAGTGGGCTCAGTCTGTAATCCCCCCCTCGAAGTAATAGATTGCAGGGTGCTGGCAATTTTTGTCACTCCGCCCCCCCTCCCCCAATTTCTCTGTTGCCCGTGGTTCCGAACTGGTGAATATATGGGAGATGGTGAGTAAATTAGATGTTTTCTCCTCCATCCGGTTAATGCATTAGTCCATTTTTATGAGTTGTTTGTTAATTGTTAATGCTTTGATTTTTAATGCTGAATGCTTTTAATGTTCTTAGCATTTTACATTGAGTTTCTACGTTGTAAACTGTCCAGAGTAGCTTGACAGTGAAATGGGTGTCATATAAATATAATAAGTAAAATACATATAATTTTGAGGACTTTGGAGGCTTTGCTTAGGTAGCTGAATACAGGTAAGTCCTTGACTTATGACCACAATTGGGACCAGCATTTCTGTTACTAAGCAAAGTTTTAGTTAAATGAGTTATACCCCAATTTTAAAACTTTTATTTTTTTACCAACGTTATTAACTGAATAATGTGCTTCTTAACTGAATCTGACTTCTCCTGTTGACTTTGGTTGCAGGAAGCTGGCAAGGAAGTTACAAATGGTGATCACATGACCCCATGATATTGTGACAATCAAATACATGCCAGTTGCCAAGCATTCAAATTTTGATCACATGACATTGGGGATCCTGCGATGGTCATCAGTGCAAGGACTAGTCATATATTGCATCTTTGGATGCCATTCTAAGTTGCAACATAAATGAATGGTTATAAGTGAAGGACCACCTGTACTCCTAACCTTGAATTAAGTCATATTATTGAAGTCAGTAGAATAGACAGACACACATAAGCTGTATATGCCTTTATTATTGTAAGATGCAATTGTCTTATATTGGCTCTTTTTAACAACAAATAATATATTTATTTTATTTTATTTATTTATTTATTAAAACTTCTATACCGCCCTTCTCCCCGAAGGGACCCAGGGCGGTGTAC
>JANHFO010006404.1:171676-181983 GCA_032468095.1 Pareas carinatus | reverse complement strand
CTCTAGTTTTAGAAGAACATATCCAGAGAGCCAAAATTTTCCAGAATAATTTAATAAAATTATTTAACTAGGGAATCATCTTTATTTACCATCAAAGAAAAATTCTATAAGTGACTTGAAAAATGATGACATGGTGCACATGGATTATTATTTTATTGTGAGAATTTGAGAGCCAACTTACATTTATACATATCCTCATTAAAAAAATATTCAGTGAATCAGTTTGTGCAAATTGATTCTCATTTTAGAATGAATAATTAGAGTTGAAAACAATTGTAAAACCTGCATTAGGAATAAAAAGTTATATCAAATTCACCTTCTTTGCTAGTGTTGAACATGACTCAGTAATTTTTATACACATATGCAACCTTTTTATTTCGAGTTTCTGAATAACATGCTGGAGATAAGTCGATAAATCTAGGACTCTCTCTATAAATTTAATTTAGGTATATTAAAATGATAAATAATGCTACTAAATTCAAATACATTTAAGTACAGTTTAATTAAATGCTTCTCATATATTTATAATTTTTATCTATCAGCTGAAAAAATAAAATTCGGCAGCAGGTTTTGGAGGAGCTCTGGCACTACAGCTAAGGTTTTCAAAGGCTACAGGTCGTAATTTGTAGTTCTCATTATATCTGACTACTAATACTTTTCATTGTTAAAACATTTTTAGGTTTAAGAAAATCAAGTAATATCCTTCTGTTTTCAGTTACTACAGACAACTGGTGGGGCACAAGCAACATTACCATTAACCATTCTGAAAGTGCTAGCTTCCCAGGCCTGCCATGGTAAGGAAAAGATTGTTTCATGCCTTTTTGTTCTGAAGCAAAGATGCTATCACTGAAAAGTCAGCAGTAAAAGAGAACAGCCGAAATGCATTACTTTTCTTGCTGAAGAATTTGGGACACAATTTACATACTGGCTATGCTTCAGATGTATGTCTGAATAATTCTGAATCAGGAGGCAAACAGAATCAGCTGTCATAGCCTTTATTACTTGCACTTGGGGCCTTCTCTGATTCCTACCCAGGACTCGCCAGGGTATAATTGCCCAGGTCATCATTTGGTTTTTGGCTACCTCCAAATGCCCCTGAGGAGATCCCTGATAATTTGAATTGGGATTTGATCATTTGATCATCTAGCAAGTGAAAGACATTGTAACTCATTCTTCAGGGAGGGATTCTCGCAAGAGAAGGGAGCTTTACTCCTTTTCAGAAAATAAAATAAATTGCTCTGGAAAAAAGAGGAAATCAATATTTTACCACAAAACTCTCCTACTCTTCTTTCTTTTCAGGTGCTATTAAATTCAATGACAGCTTGACTTTAGATGAAAGTTGCCATCTTATGGCTTCTTTGTCATGTTGTCAACTCCCTTTCCAGTGTGCTCATGGGAGACCTTCCATGTTACCTCTTGCAGATGTGGATCATTTGCAGCAGGAAAGTCTGGTAAGCCACATAAGATGCACATTGTGTTGACTCTTACTCTGCTACCTGTGTGTCAATCTCTTCTACAACAGACCTTGATAAAATAGAATCATGGCTGTGAAATGGGTGACTATAAATTGTTTAAGTAAGTAAATACAAATAAACAAACCCCTTTGTTGCAGTTGAATGTTCTAAGGTATTGAATGTGAGTTTTGTCTTATTCTTTTAATCTGTAAGATACAGTTGAAAGAATGTGCAAGTAAGATATTGCCCAAAGATTTCTCCATAGAAAAGACAATGTGGTTCGTGTCAATAGATAGCTGTTTTTCCTATTTTTGTGCCTGCAATCTATAAAAATGTAAAAGTTAAAAAGGTTCTTAAATCAAACTCCATTCCTGGTGATTACATTAATTAAGTTTTGCTGTCAGTGTTATAGAAGTAATTTGCCACTGTTGTCTGTTTTTTTCAAATTCCCTTTGGTTTCTAGCAGACAGTTCCACGTTTCCGGCTTTTCGGACCAGCAGGGGGGTAGGGGAGGGGTTTGCATGAGTGCAGAACAAAAAACATAAGAATAATAGTGAAAGTACTATGGCCCCATTTGAGAATTTGGACAATTGACCCAATATTGTCATTATCTATGCATGCATTTATGCAGGACTTATACAATTATTGATTTTTATATTATTCCTACAAAGGAATAAAAGGGAAATTGAGAGTGAACAAGGAGCAAATACATTCAAAAGTCAAGGAACACAGTGAAAACTGGAACTAAAATTATAAATATAAAGAAGACCACACTAGATACAATAATTTAGAATTGACAATGAAGATGCTGAATATAGCATTTGCCTTTTATGATCAATTATTAATGGACAGCAGTCAAGAAATATGCTGAAGACTAGCATTTAGTGAAGTAGCAATGAAGTCCTTGGAAAAGATACTCAGATGCTAGAACTGTCTATGTCTACAGAGATCACAATAATGCAAACAATGGCATTCCATGCAGCTTCTTTTAGAAGCAAAAGTTGGACTTTGAGAAGCAGAATAGAAAGACCATTAATGCTTTTGGTGTTGGAGAAACCCGAAAATATTATGGACAGTCAAGAAAACATGCATCACTGAACAAATGAATCCAGAGTTCTCACTTGACACTCAAATTATTCTGCTACAAACACATTATATGAAGTCCTAGCTCTCTAGAGAAGTCTCTAAGGCTGGAAAAGGTGGAAGGAAAGAGAACAGGATAACCAACATCCAGGTAGTTAGACTTACAGTGGCAATGAATGTGCCACTGGAAGATCTGAAGGACCAAGTTAAGGACAGATAATCATAGAATTATTAAATCACACCTGACTTGATGTCATATTAACAATTTTGGTACCATTATTACCATTAACTACTGTCATCAACAATGGAATATAACATTCATTTAAAAATAATTTACATTGGGTATCTCTATTTCCATCTCTATCTGTCCAGCTGTTATTGTTGTAGAATAGATATATCTGTATTGTTAAAGGGCAACATTTTCAAAGGATAATTTTTTAGATTGAGGAAATTATTTTTTTGGAGGAGGATTTCTTTACACATCATTTTTCACAAATTGTGCAATTGTTTGCCATCAAAATGCAATAGCAAACTGCATTATGGACTTTGTAGTCTAGACAGCGATTTAAACTAAATTCTGGGGAAACCACAGAAAGGATTAGGAAGGACATCTACAGCCTGTGAATTTTTGATCCTGGATGTATTTCATGCCAAATAATATGTAGCAAATTTGAAATTTTGTTAATCTGAACGCCAATTAATAATAAGAGGATTGCGTGAGTCATTGTCTTAATTGTCACTAAATCATTGATATTTTTTTCCTGCAGCCGAAACCTAATCTGGCCAAACTAAGAAAAATGGTTAAAGCCTGGAAGCTTTTTGGGAAAGAAAAAGAATCTACTGTGACAGTAGAAGCTTCAGCAGTTGTGTGAATACAGGTGCTCTCTATACACTAGTTTTTGTACTATGAACTCTCTGGTATTATGGAAGATGAAAATTCACTTCTCTTGGGGAACATGGAGTAATTTCATGTGTACTGGAACTGTTTTGGTAATTTGAAAAAAAACTCACTTTTTTAAAATGAATCTTTGCCTCTTTACCAAAGTAGTTTCACATATTTGCAGCAAGCTCAGTAAAACTCTGACAATAATTCTGGTGTTTTGTATCAATTCATAAAGTAAGCTAAATTTAATTTCTAGTGGAGGTTGTATTTTTTAATGAATTGCTATTTAAAAACAGCCATCTTTTGACTATTGCTAACATGTAGCATTGACTACCTTAACTTTCGTGAAGTATCTATTATTATCTTTAGATGGAACAGAAGTGGGAATAGGTTCCTACTCTTTAGGTTAAGAAACAATGCAACCTCCATTTTATATTTAGTCAGTTTTCTATTCAATCTCTTTTTTGAAGCTTTTTCTATGTATTATAGAGAACATTTCTCAACAGTTTAAGAGCAGTGCCTTTTTCATGAGGTCCAAGATAAGCAATTCTGATATCCAGATGTTTTAAACTAGAGTACAGTTTTCATAATTTCTTGTCACTGACCATAAAGACAGAGATTTATGAGAACAAATTCAAAGTACCTAGAAGACATTAAGTTGAATGAATTAGTGTGGCACTGGCTTATGAAGACTTTAGAATGTTGTGGAATATTACTAATAAAGTTGTTGGAATATACCTAGAACACAAGGAGTCCTCATACCGACAGAAAAAGCACAGATTTTAAAAAAATGCTTTTGAAGACAGCTCATTTTGTGTAGTTTATTTATATTCTTAATGAAAATATTAGTATTTGTTATATCACCCGTTTATGCTGAAATAAATTAAGCCATAGCTCAAAGTTTCAAAGTTCACGATCATCAGGATGATAAAGTTCACTCATAAGACGATAGATATAAGAAGGAGCATTGCCTCCAATGTTTGAAATGAAGAGTGTGATAAGTTCTGGAGGAACATAGTCAAAAACTGGACAGTAAACATTGACCTTTGATAGAATCTCTCCTGAAAGAAAAAAATTTATGGGATTGAAAAATGACCAATACAGAAAGAGAGACAGGGCTGATTGGCACAGCAAAAAGCAATTTAGTCTCATATCACTTAAAGTAAATTATTTGCACTTAGATCCATTGAAATCACTGAAAAGTAGTTAGAACTCATTAAAGACCTCCTAATTTCAATCTAAATGCATTCAACTAACTGAGAACTTCGTTACATGCATAAATCTATGTGCATTGGTATTCTGCCTTAAAACAAGACATTGCTATGAGGAGGGGAGGCTGCTGATCTCAAGCTTCTATTTCCCTTTCAGGCTCAGGGACTAGATGAAATATATACCAGTCCCTCAGACTACTGTAGGTATTTTCTCTCCCACTGATTTACAGCAGGAAACAAAAAATGTTGGGGCATAAACACCAGTGAAAACATGGTCACTAGTGATTCCACCTAGCTACTTTGTTCATATAGTTCAGCTACCAGATGGTTCCATGATGAGAATTCCCATTAGAAAAGATTAAATGCTACATATCCTAAATTCCAAATTGTAAGCAAGTGCCTCAAGCTTGAAGGCTACTAATTTTGCAAAACATGCTGAGGATTGAACAGGGCCAGGATCTACATTTTGTGGGATCTTAAGTGATAAAATGTATCTTTCACCATAACTCTCAATTAACAAAAAATTTACCTTCTGTAAAAGGCAGCACTTCCTGTGGAGAAACAAATTTGTGGAATGAATCCTCTTCATTAAGAAACTGAAAGTGAAAACAGCGAGAGACAGAGAAGGATTAGACATAATCTCAACGGCTCAATATTCCCCTGCGCTGTAACATACATTAGAGGACCTCAAACTTCACTACACCACAATCCCATGAAATGAGAAATAATTTTCTATAATCTTACTGTAAATAAATCTAACAAAATAAATGAATTAAAAAACCTATTTTGATTGCCCACTGTTTTCGATAGATGGTTCGATCCCAAGATTTAGCCATTTCTCAGAACTCACCCATGGTTTTGTTCCTTACTTTAACTGAACAAGCACTCTGTCAATTTGCAGTTGAATCTGAAGAAAGATTTGATAGCACTCCTACTTTGCCCCCACAGGACTGATCAGCCCTTTAAAAGTAGCAGTCCCACCTTATAAATTGCTAGCAACCTGTGGGGATGTGGTGGGGGATGAGGAGATCACACCCTGTTGTTTGCCATACATTTGATTAGAAAAATGCATTACAGGGTTCATCATTTCAGTTACACAGGTATTCAGATTCCTCTCTGAAAAGTACACTGCTTACTTACAGACCACTAGCAGGATTCCATTTTTCCAGTGCATTCTTATTTATCTTTATATTGCCACATTGGCACTCTTGTATTTCTCTCAACCAAAGATACAGTTCAAAAATCATTGCACTTGCCTGGGGTGTAAGTTTGAACATGGGTGCACAGACAATGAGAGGGGTAGAATGATGTTTGGCTGCTAGTGCCAGAGTATGAGTTCCACTGACAGCTATTAAGGCCCCATTGGCCAAAATGGTTTTTGTTCCAATGATAACCTGCAAAATACAAGTGGACAATAAAAACTGCTTGTCCGAACAAAATAAAAAATAATCTACATAAGATTAATAAATACATTTTCTACATCATAATCTAAATGTTGGTTGTCATAAAAAACATGATAAATTGTGGTCACATGACTGGAATGCTGCAAACAATCATACATGTGAATTGGTTGTTTTGAAGGGTTGCTAAGCAACTGGTCAGAAGTCAAAGACCACCTGTAAAAAAATATTGGTAAAAATACAATTGGTATGATGCTGTATCACCAACAACAATACAACAGTGCAAGATACACATATGTGGTTTTTGTTTTTCTCTATGAAAATCTATGATTCAGTGTTCTACCAGCAACAAGAAAACATGTCAACTCAACCCCAAGAAGCCCACCTTGTTGACCCGAGACATAACAGCAAAGATGGCTGCATCACTCATGACCGTGGTTTCAATATTCTCTTTAGACAAACTGACAGCCATTTCATGGCCCTGCAAGAAAAAAAATGTGGAAAGATTTAATATTGGGGGAGATACAGCAAGTAAACATTGTGTACAGAATGTACACATTCTGAAGTTTCTTGAATGTATATTATCAAGCTAGGCCACACAACCAATTCCACTAAGTTCAACAGAAGAAAGAAAATGCAGTGAGATATCTGGCTGAGTAATTTTTAATTGGGTAAGCAACATTGCATTTCCACTTCACAAAGTCTACACATTTTATCATAGTATATTTTTATTTAAAATGATATTACATGTTAAGAATCAACACCAAACAAGTGCAAAGAAGTGCTCACATAACAAGCCTTTACCTGGCAAAAGGGTGCACATTCAGCCACAATGACATGGAATTTCCTTTTACGTGCTGCCTCTTTCAGAAAAGCCTCCACTGTGCGTGAATAACCTATAGTCATAATCACCTCATTGGAGTGGATGTGTTCCAAAGCCTGAGTGGAAATATTTTCAGTAGTGCTCTCTGCAAGAAAAAGAAATCTAGTCATGAGAGAAGAGACAGACACAACACAAATTTGTCTGAAGGATATCATTCAACATTTCTCATAATTTCCTGTACATAAGTCTCTAAGTTGACTAATTCTAACTGACCTGGTTATAAAGACTTACTTAACAGAACATCCTAGTAAGTCTACATTTCCTAGAATTCTCAATTGACAGGATCAGCAGTCATGAATAACTGGAATACAATAATAAAAATTGGTTGGAAAAGCCTGGTTGGAAAAGTAGAATGTTTCAAAGACATTTTTTAAAAAAACACATACATTTGCTGACAAAATGCATAGGATAGAAATAAGCAATTTTGTTTGACCCTGATAGACACAAGAAAATCTTGAGATTATGATGTAGACTTTTTTTAAAAGAACAGTTCAGTGGGTTGCACATTTTAAAAACTCATTTGATTGAGCATGGCCAATTCTAAAATATAGTTTTACATGCAGACTGTGTATGGCATCTTAATACCCACCCACCCTACTTCTGGATTGCTCTATCAGTACTTTTCAATCTCAGCAACTTTAAGGTGCGTGAATTTCAACTCCCAGAATTCCATAATTTATTTTCTAAGACTGTCTGGAATTCATAAGCATTCATGGAAATGATGTAAACTTTGGACACTAGTATTATACAATATGCCAACATCTTATTTAAAATCAGGTAAGAGTATGCTGATTTTTAATAGATCGATACACATTACATTGCAGAACTTAATTTGTCTTTGCAATTAAAACCGGACGAAAGTTACAACCTCCTTATTTTCCTCAAATTACATAGACAATTGTTATTCCATACAAAGCAATTATTTCTTAGCATTGTCCAGTTCACAAATCAGGCTACACAGCCTATGCATTGTTTAAAATGTAACTAGCACTAAAATCTTTCTAAAGTATTCTCATTTAAATGGAAGAGATCTTTCTGCTGATCGGAAAGTAGTTCAATGCTGCAATTTAGGATGTAAATTCGAAAATCTTATTTTACCAGGAATTATCTAATTTCCAATTCCTTCTATTCTACCATCAGCTTCTCTTACCAAGTTCAAGCAACAGTTCTCTAATAGCATCAATAATATTGGCCCTTAGTGGCTGATAGCAGATCTTGAAATCTTCACTGAGACCTCCTGAGGTCAGAAGTTTGTGTAGAGATTCTTGCTGGTCACTCTCTTCACTACGTCCTCGGAGCCTGTAGAACAAATAA
Source organism: Pareas carinatus (assembly GCA_032468095.1). Taxonomy (NCBI): domain Eukaryota; kingdom Metazoa; phylum Chordata; class Lepidosauria; order Squamata; family Pareidae; genus Pareas; species Pareas carinatus. The sequence continues at coordinate 173,755 of JANHFO010006404.1, read as the reverse complement.
TTTCAATCCAGGCAAAGTGAGAAAATATAATAATGATGAAAGCCTATACTATTTGCTGGTCAGAGTAGCGTGGTTCCTTCAAAAGATTTAAGAACTTTAAAAGTCATGTCTGGGGGGGGCAGACATTGCTCAAGCTAAATAGTATGAGAATATCAAGCAAACAAAATGGGCTTTAAGAGAACACCTTTAGTACAGGAAGAACTATATGGAAATAGTGCATTCTTAAGAAACCTGAAAGTTTAACAGTTTACTAGGACACACATGGCAAAAGAAATGTGGATATTCCTTTATACAATCAAAGTTAAAAATATTAGGAAATGTAAGTGAAGTAGGCTGATTTAGGAGAAGGGCGGTATAAAAATCTAATAAAGTAAATAAATAAATAAATAAATAAATAATTTTGATTCTGCAAAATTAATGTTACACAGAAAATATCTTCTCAGAGGATGCTAAAACAGTGAAAATAAGACTAGTTAAAGCGAACTTACCTGCTGTATTCTTCACGAATTATCTTCAACACTCGTCTCACCATGTTACCTACAGTGGTCTCAGATGGTTGGGCTGCACTCATTCTCCTACCTTCCTTACGAATCAAGTTCATTAACTCTCCTGAAATGAGAGGGAAATATATCTGGTAATTCATTATATACATCTAAGTTCAAGCTACGTCTTCCCTGAGTGCTTAACTTACATCCTATTCTTGTCTTTTCAGTGAACTGGATCTTTTATCATTAACCTTTAACATGGGGCTCTTATAGTATTACATGGCATTATGTGTGTGTAATTATCTAAGTAAGAGTTTCCATGACTCGATTGTTTAAACCAGATATTATTCCTGCTAATTTTAATCAACCAATCAAAGTCAAGATTATACACTATGGAGCATAATGAGGTCTCAGGTGGGTTCCATCTCTAAATTTTCGAGAGTCCCTTGAGCTTTAGCAATTTCATCAGACTTGGGGGGGAGACAAGGGAATGGTGAGTTGTTGAGATGACTCCAATATTGTTAATATCTTTTCTCCTATTCTTTAAAAAAAACTATATTTTTTAAATTGTTGGTTGTCTTTCATATTACTGTTTTTAAATCTTTTTTATTGTGTGCCATCTAGAGTCACATTTTTGTGAGATGAGTGGCTATCTAGACATGATGAATGAATGAATGAGGTGACCAAATGCAATGGAAGATTGAACTTCTGTACCTACTAACTTTCATATCGCATTTCTGTTAAAATAATTGCCACAAGCAATATTCAAGCAATATTTACAACACAATAACTAAAAACCAAATATAAAACTTTATAAAGGACAGTCTTAACATCTGTTCTACAAACTACAAGAATCAATACAATCACAGTACTTAAATATTTCTCATATATGAGGAGCAAAAGAGCACACGTCTTTCACATGCCTCCTGCAGATTTTAATAATCAAACAATAATTATTAATATCATCATTGATTAAATGTAACTGCCCTCTTAAAATAAAATGGAAAGGATATTTTGAGGTTCCTTTATTCGCATATCTTTAAATACAAATTAACCAACTCATTGTAGTTAACCTAGCCTAGTCCATATGATTAGTTTATAGTACAGTGTGTAATACATATCCAAGGAATTAGATTAACTTGGTAAACCATTGTTAAGAACACCATCTCTTTCATGCTTCAATAAAGGCAGAAGGAAACTTTGCAAACTCATTCGGGAAAACATAGGGATACATCAGGTGCCTGGAGTGGGCCACTTTAAGATATACATGCTCATCTCTGCACAGAATGTTATTGGCACATAGTTTGAAACTCATTAGAAACGGATGCGCCCATGTCAATTAAGTCACTGATACGTGTTTCCCCCAAAACAAGACCTATCTGAACATAAAATCCTAGTGTGTATTTTGGAGCAAAAATTAATATAAGACTGGGCCTTATTTTCGGGGAAACAAGGTAACTCATCCCTCTTCAGAGCTTCAGTTTCAAATAGGAGAGAAAATTTTGACAGATACATTTTGTCTCCTAGGAATCGGAGAAACAAAACGCTGTAGTTTTACAATTAGCCTTTCTACAGAGCTGACTTCCATCACAAC
>JANHFO010006404.1:109090-125007 GCA_032468095.1 Pareas carinatus | reverse complement strand
AAAATAAGACATCCCCTGAAAATAAGACCTAGCGCATCTTTGGGAGCAAACATTAATATAAGACAGTGTCTTATTTTCGGGGAAACACGGTAGTAGCAACCTGAATTAACTCTCAGGACTCTTTTTTCCACTATGTATTCAAAATGTTCTGTGGTTAATGTGTGTGTGTATACATGGATATAAATACATAAATGTATTTGTGTATGTCTATAGCCTGTGTATATATACAGTATATATATATTCTTTTGAAAGGGGGCAACAGAATTTTATTTTTAATGTGTGCCAGTGTGCTCACAAGTAAAAAGAAATGACACTAAAGACTGTCTTATCGATCGTATCTTTCACTTCCTCTTTTCTTTTTTTAATTTCTTCTTTTGTTTTTTGAAGTTTTTAAAATATTTGTAAAATCTCTTAATGAAAATTATCTTTTTTTAAAAGAGATCTGTGATCTATGTGGGATGCTAGCTTTGAAGGCCAACTGTCCCCTGTGCTTTGTAGAAGGAGGAACAGTAAGAACAAGGGTGGGGGTTTAACCCTACTGGTAAGCTACTGGGCTCTTCTGGCCCAAGAAGGTCCTTAACTTATTTTTTTTCTGATTCTATGTTCCTTTTTTCCAGAGCATCCCCAAATCCCATGTTGAGACCCGGGAAAGACAGACCATCATCCCACACGGAATCCCCTTTATGACAGAATTGTTGCGCTATTCTGTAAGTAAGGATTCCATCTTCCTCCACTTGGAACAGGTGAAAGGTGAGAATTTGTCGCTAGATCTGTCGCATTTCCTGATTGCATCTTTCAGATCTGTCATCTGTATAAAAAATTTGTGTAGTTCATGTGTGAGAAATACAAAAGAATCAGAAACGTTGTAGCACCTTTTCTGATGAATAAAAATGCTATCAGGGTCCCTTTGTTTTGCTACCATAGATTAATAGTCCTCCTCCTACAATAAATATAAAGGAAGACACCCAAGAAATGAAACATGGAGAGACCACAGCAAGACACTTCCCATTGGCACCTCTGCCAATAGCAGAAAGCAAGGTTGCAGCCCACATATAGGAAAATAACTACCTGTTTGTGATTCAGTAGGAAATAATTCTAATGAGCCATTTAAATTCTGATTAATAGTAGCGGCTAGTATTGGCAGGAATAATAAATGAAGCTAATAGAGATCTGAGATTGCAGTGTTTCCAACTATTTCTAGCTATTACTTTTCTCCCTTATTACAGGAGGAAACCTGTGGTCATATCTTCGTTCCCATCATGGTTCTGCCTCTGTCCGTTCTTCCTTGCTAAGTCCGAAACTCACTTTGAATTTTGGATACACCAGGGAAGAGAAGCACATAGAAAACCTTCATGAAACTGGTTCTGACTCTCAGCAGAGCTGCAACATCTATCCTGAAAACAATAATGGCCTAATTCCTGTAACTGTAAATCATCCCCTGCTGAAAAAACAAGACTCTTTGATGTCTATGAAACATTCATCCAACTATCTTTCTTCTAGAACCTTGAATGACCACAGGTGTTATAATGAAAAGGCAGGTGGACCATGGAAGAAGAATCTAAGCACAACCCATCCCTTTCTTGGTGCTACAGAACCTACAATCAAAACAGTACCTCAAGAACATAACCACTCAGGCAGCCAGAGACTGACTTTCAGATCCTGTGATTCAGTTATGACAATTGATGGTATTGGATGTATATCTGAGAAAGAGACTCTTCAGCCAGAACCAAAGCCACAATCAGGTGAAAGATTTAGCCACTCTGCGCTAGAAACAGCAAGAGGACACAACAAATCAAAGACAGAAACTCTATGGCGAAAAAAGTTGTATCTTGGAACTCTTGAGGAGGGCCAAGGAGAGAAGACAGAAACAAGAGAAGAGACGTTTGTGCAGAGGGCACCAATTCTTGATCACAAACATTTCAAAATTCAAACAACAATAGGATGGCATGGATCTTCAGTGGAACCTGTTGCCCAAAGCCATACCTCTGTCAGCTGGAACATAAATGAGGAGCAGATCCAAGTTTGGGGAGCTGAGTTGATTTTGGCTCTGGAGGGTCTCCACCAACAGGGAATCCTGTGCCAGGATCTCAACCCACGAAATCTGCTTTTAGACGATACTGGTAGGTTTTTCTTCAGATACAACTGAAGGAAAAAATTAGCCCCTCATGCGAGGCAGTGATAAGTGGCTTTATTAGAAAGTCACTTTTCTCTTGTCCTTGAGCTTCACAGTATGATGGAAAAATAAATACTCTTTCATTATTATATAATATGGTTGAAGTATTTGGAGGCTGATGCTCTTTAAAGTCATTTGGCTCATCTTTGTCCATATCATTCCTAAGGGGAATAAACCCTTTGATGTAAAGGGAAACAATAACCGACTGCTTGTATGATTGTATATTAAAATGGGGACTTCAGATGTACAGGTGGGATAAATCGAATCATTTAATTTAGAAAGGGGAAAGTGTTGCTTGGCTTTGCAGTGCTAACTGTTGCTGACGTTTTTTATAGGTCACCTCCGTCTCACGTTCTTTGGCCAGTGGAGTGAGGTTGAGCCGCGGTGCAGCAGCCAAGCAGTAGATGATTTGTATTGTGCTCCAGGTATGGCTAAGGACTATGGTAACCTTGCCTTTTGTATCTGGGAAGGCCTATATACAAAGTGTTAATCTGGGGGGAAAGGAATGGACAATTATAGTGGGACTGCTTTATAGCAGCCTTCCCCAACCTTTTGGAGTTGGTCTGGCACGGAGAGGGGAGAGGGGCATGCATCCACACGCCAATCACGAGTATGCACAAATGGGGCATGCAATTTTAATTTAATTTAATTTAATTTCGAATTTAAATACCGCCCTACTCCCGAAGGACTCAGGGCAGTGTACAGTATTAAAACATACAAAATAGACAGACCAATATTTTATTTTATTTTATTTATTTATTTATATTTTTATACCGCCCTTCTCCCCGAAGGGACCCAGGGCGGTGTACGACCATCTAAAAACAAAAATAACAAAAATAACAATTACAGGACAAACCATATTTAAAAACAATTTTAAATATATATGTTATAAGGCCAAAAATTTAAAAAACCAGGAAAATATGTCCAATTTAAAACTGGATCTGAGAAGTTAAAAGGTCTAAAAAAATCATTTTAACTAGCGGAGAGGTAGCTTGAGTCAGGCCAGGCCAGCCTGAATGAACAGGTGTGATTTTATGGCACGGCGGAAAGCATGGAGGTCCGGAATAAAACGAATCTCTGGGGGAAGATCGTTCCAGAGGGTGGGAGCTACGACAGAGAAGGCTTTTCCCCGGGGAGTCACCAGCTGACATTGTCTGGCCGACGGAACCCTGAGGAGGCCCTCTCTGGGAGCGAACCGGTTGGTGGGAGATAATTCCTGGGAGAATGCAGTCCTGAAGATAGCTGGGTCCTAACCCATGGAGCGCTTTAAAGGTCATAACAAGCACCTCGAAGCGCACCTGGAAACTGGAAACCGGCAACTAATGCAGCTTGCGCAGGAGGGGGGCCGCATGGGTCCTGCCACTGGCCCCCATAGAAAGGGTTCGCAACTTGAGTGTCCTCCTGGATGGTCGGCTGTCCTTAGTAGAGGCCAGTTGGAGCTGCCACAGAGAAGGCTCTGACCCTGAGGGTCACCAGCCGACATTGTCTGGCTGACGGCACCCTGATGAGGCCCTCTTTGTGGGAGCGGACTGGTCGGTGAGAGATATTAGTTGGTAATAGGGCTCCTGCAGATACCCTGGCCCTAAGCCATGGAGCGCTGTAAAAATGGTCACTAACACCTTGAAACGCACCAGGAAGACCACAGGCAGCCAGTGCAACTCGCGCAGAAGGGGGGTCACATGGGCACGATCCCTGACCCCCATAATCCCCCGCGCAGCTGCATTCTGAACCAGCTGCAGTCTCCGGGTACAGTTCGAGGGGAGCCCCATGTAGAGAGCATTGCAGTAATCCAGGCGGGAGATGACAAGCGCTTGAGTGACTGTGCGTAACGAGTCCCGATCTAGAAAGGGACACAACTGGCCACGGCTGTCATATGATCTTCCAATGACAGCTGTGAATCCAGGACACCCAAGTTGCGAGCCCTTTCCACCAGGGGAAAATATCACCCCCGATGGCCAGAAATGGAATCAACTGGCTATATCAGGACGTCGGAAACCACAGCCACTCAGTCTTGGAGGTGTTGAGCCTGAGCCTGTTCCTCCCCATCCAGACCAGCACAGCCTCAAGACACTGGGTCATCACTTCAACGGCATCGTTGGGGTGACCTGGGTTGGTGACGTATAGCTGAGTATTATCAGTGTACTGATGAAACTCCACCCCAAAGCTACGGATGATCTCGCCCAGCGGCTTCATATAGATGTTGAACAGGAGGGGAGAGGACCGACCGGCGCTTGGGGGAGTGGGCTGCTGCGATCGCGTAGTGATTGTGCAAGTGGGATGTGCACACACACACACTGGTGTACACGACAGCCCACTACTCACGTGTCCCGGTTGCTTCTAGGCCACGGCCCGGGAGTGAGCTGTGGTCCACAGGTTGGGGACCCCTGCTGTATAGGACCACGACATAGGACTGCTCCAAAAGTATTTAGCCTATTATAGGGCTTCTCCAAAAATATTTAGAGGTTTTGCCAATGTCAGGTTTTTTTGTCTTAAGGTTTTAATTTAAATGTGTGTGCTTGGTTGTTTTTGCAGAAGTGGGTGGAATTTCTGAACTGACAGAAGCCTGTGATTGGTGGAGTTTTGGAGCACTGCTTTATGAATTATTGAATGGAGTGGTAAGTAGCCTGAAAGCATTGAATCTAAATGTGTAATCCAATGTTAAGATCTCAGAAAAATGGCTACCAATAGCACTAGCTAGAAATGTAACCTCAATAGGAGCTCAGTCCTAGGATAAGCTGGGTTGCTGTTTTTGTACTGTTCTCCCTCCCTGCCTGAGATGCTGCATCTCATTGCTTGATTGGTAATGGAGTTCCGGAAGCTGACGGTGCTTGAGAATTTCAGGTGGCCTTTCCTAGAAGATGGGTCCTAAGTTACTCAGGAGTTCATAGCGACGATAGTCCATGATCTTGACCTTCACCACACTATCACATCTACAGTGACATCATCCAACAATGAGCAAGTCTCTTCCAGAACAACTCACTGATTTTGTACTCTCAACTGCACATTTTATTTTTATTTTATTACATTTTTATGCTGCCCATCTCCACTATAAGGTGCTCTAGATGGCACATGAACTAGCCTTGCATAAATTGAATTTCTGTACTCATTACACTCAACCTGATAGGGTTGTATGATTTGCACTAAATGGAATGTGGCATTATTCAAACTCACATTATTTATTCATGACCTAGCTGTGTACAAGTACAGTAATCCAAGTGCACCAAGTCTCTGCGCTTGAGACCTTATTAGTAGTTGTCCGTTTTGTTAATACATTGTCGCCTTTAATGAACGCTACAGTAAGATATTGTCTTATAAGCAAAGGCAGCCAATAATCTAATTTCTAAACAGCCCCATTTTGTTTTTACAGTCTTTATCACACAATCATCCCTCAGGAATTCATCCATACACCCAGATCTATCTTCCAGAAAATCTTAGCCAGTCTGCTTCATCACTGCTCTCAGAGGTGAGGTTGCTATTCATGGGGAAGTCCAAGATCAGCAAGAAATAAATGTTTTTCATGCAGTGCAAATCTGAATTACTATTATTATTTTTTAGCTGCTGCAGTATGATCCCAAGCAACGTCTGGGCTCTAGTGGAAATGGAGCAAGCAAGATTAAGTCACACATTTTTTTCAATTCAATTCAATGGAATAAGATGGTTGCAAGCTAAATTCTAAATGCAAGAGATGGTGGAAGAAATATGCTTGGTAAAACACCAAATTTGAGTAGTTTATCTGTTGAATTGTGCTCCAGATGATCTATATCCATCCAAAAGCATTTGTTCCTGTAGGGAACACTAAGCCGTTATGAATCTTGAGACACTGGTACTGCCATTGCGCAGGGAAGAATCCACAGAACTGGGCTGGGACCTACATGCTCAGATCTCTGCTCCTTTTCGGCTTTTAACGGTGTGCCAGCAGCAGCTTCATGATAAAAATCCTAGGCACTTCACATTTTCTACGAGGCAGTGATGATTAGTTTGGAGTCCTAAAGATGCCCATCGTAACCCAATAAAAATTGAAGTCAAACATTCTACTCTTGCAGCAAGTTCTGGCACATCAAAGACCAAATCTGGTGTGCCTTCACGATAGTATAAAGTGAGGTCTCGTCGTTTTATCCTACTTGATAGATTTTTTTTTCTAAACCAGATACGACCAGGAGATGGTATTTACTTTGTATTTGCTTGTTTCCGTTATCTCACGTTTGCTCAGCTTCCAGATGGTTCTCTAATTTTTTTCTTGTATTTGCCCTATAATATTTTCATATTTTTCACCCCATTTTTTTAATTTTAAACATATTATTTTGGCAGGTTGGTGGTGCATTTTTGTCAATGGACCACTAGGTGGACATTTTCAGTTAACTTTTATGTGCCACAGCTTGTAATTCCCCTTCAAAAAATGACTTCTTTGTAGAACTGACACCACCTTTTACCTAGCAAGAAAGTGAGTAAAAAACTACTCTTTCGACTTCTATGGATTATCATCTTGTCTCTAACTGTTGTAACATCAATAAAACAACTGGAGCACAAGGACCTGTGTGAATCTTTAGAAATGTTGCCACCTGCCACAAATAAGGTTTTTAAGCAAAGGCCTAGGCTGGGCAGTACCAAAAAAGCTACTCCGATGCTACCTGTCTTAATATTGCTCTTCGCCCAAGGAGTGGCTAGCTTTGGCACATGTATGAAGGTGGTCATGCTGTCCGGGTCCTAGCTGCAGAGCAAACATGAATGCTACACATCATACTTCACTTGAAGCAAAGGGAAAAAATCTCTCCCTCAAACAGAAAATGGAAAAAGTTCTGATTAATCTTGGAAAGTATTTTTGCAATATGACTCACTTCATGCCAAGTGAATTTAGAGTACAGTACATGCGAAATAGTTTCTAGAGAATGTGGCACATCATTTTTCTTCACACACATAGTTCTTCAATATGAATCTAAATGCTAACAGTGATTTGTTGGATCAGCAGCTGAGGGTTAGCACACACAAGTCAAACACATTATAGCTTATTTGTTCATTTTAAAGAGAATGTACTAATTAGTCCATATTTAAATCCCTTGGAAAAAAGCCAAATCTTGATTTCAGCCCAACAAATCAACACAACTATACTGTACTCAGTTATTCTACTTTTGAGAAATTTCAGCAGCTGAAGATTTCTCATTTAATTAGCTCAACTGGTTAGATTTTAGAGCAAGTGCAGCGACAATGCTCAAGAGCTGCCTGTGGAACATTTCATTTTCTATCTGTGAAAGGTTGAAAAAGCTTTAATAATCAAAGTGATAATCAGAAACAACACTCATGCATCATTTCTTTGTTTTATTTTGTTTTAAAATCTGTTGTTAAATATTTTAATTACAAGTTCTGTGCAGTGGACAAGAGTAATAAACCTTGCAGGCACTAGCAACCCTCTTACTCAACAATACATGTGCACACTATTGTACTAAGGATATGTCCCCATGAACCAGCAGTCTTATGTCAGGATATATGCCAGAGACACTTGAGTCTCAACTCACAATACCATACAATCAGGCCAAACGGCTGTAGACAAGTAGCTGAAGAAGTCAATCAAAGAGAATTGGATGGAATTTAGGACAGTTGTGGAGATTGATTACGCAGCTTGAACTGGTCCCAATAATAAGGGACACCAATTCTGCCTTATTCAAGTTTTAAAATAGCTCTTTCCCCAATCTGAGTTATACTATGATCTTCCTGTTCTTAAACGACTTGAGTCAGAGAAAAAATCTTGAAAGTCACCCTTAAATTGCCTGATGCTAATACAGGCTATTAAAAAAGTTGTTGGGTTATGGAAGTGCCTGTAAAAGTCAGAAATCCACAAAATGGGGGAAGGGGTGGAATATTTGCTGTTTATTACGGAGGTGGTAAGATCAGGCACTGTGTAAAGAACTGTGGTGGACGACAACTCCTTTCCCCTGCTAACTTTGCAAGACATCATGTTAATCAGAGACCCAGCAGCAATGCATCTCTTCTCTGGCATCTTGCCCCAGAGAATGAATTAAAGTTGAAATTTTGTGCAAGACCAGGTTGAGAAGGAAACTAGCAAGTAGTTTCTCCTTCTGCAATAACTTCAGGAACGAGGCAAGGTTAGACCTAATTAAATTGAATGAGGGAGGCGGGAAGGATAGGTTATTTGTGAATAGACCAGGATAGCCATTCATTTACTCTAGGAATAAAATTAACTCTTCTGAAGACAGCATATCTCTTGAATTTCCTTTTAAAATGCCTCTTGCAACTAGGGAAGAAATGGACTGGAATGAAGCCCTGCTGATTCCTCAATGTCCTCTGTTTTATCTGCTGGTGCTGTATCCTTGCTCTACTGGATGGGGTGAGATAGGATGTGTTGTGAGCCTTTATAGGTTAAGCAGCAGAACTCGAGGATCTTCTACCACGGCCTTGATCTTCCGCAGGAAAGTCACTGCCTCCCTCCCATCAATCAACCGATGATCATAAGTCAGCGCCACAAACATCATTGGTCGCACCTCAACCTAAATTAAGAGAAGTCTCACTGTTAAATTGAACATCATCTTAGGTTGTTACTCTCTGTCTCAACTTGTTTCACTTACTGCACTTTCTATTCAAAGAAGCTCAAGGGGCCATGGATCAGCCCCCTTTTCTCAAAAGTTTGGTTAACCCAGTAAGAAAGCCTCAAAAGATCTGATTCTTCTTCCAGGCACTGATTCAGTGCCTGTGAGAAGAAACGTCTTTGTAATTCTTTGTAAATAGATGAGTTTTGTATCTTGCCTCCAAGGCATTGTTTTATCATTTTCCTTTGCTGTGTTTTTAACCCTTAGTAAATAAACAATCCCTGGTTTTTAATCATTACCAGAATTGCTTGGTAAGTATATGGCTATATAAACAGAATAAATAAGTATCTCAGACCATTTGGCAAAGAATTTGAAGTTTTGGTAGACCCAAATCCTTTTAAAACTATTTATAGCTCAAAAAAATTCTCTAATATGGCTTTGTTTTCTGAAATAATTTGCAAAAGTCAAAGTTTCCAGTTAGGAGGTCTTTTAAATTCTGTTTGATTAAAGCTAACCAATTTCTGCTTCCTCTTAACTAAACAATCTCATCAACATTAATATAATCAAAAGGGATATGCTTGTCCATGAGAAGCATTGAGGAACTTGATATTCATTTAGGTCGTTTAGGTGGGCATTTAAAAAAATCCTCTGCTACAAAAAAAAGAGAGCTACATAAGAGCTAACCATGGAAAAGTGGTTTTCAGTTACTATGGTAATGCTAAAAGATCCCTTAATGTTTGGATATCGTGTCCACATGGAACGTACCTTGCCTCCAATAGCAACAGGCCTGTCAAAGATGCCATGCATGCCCAAGATAGCAGACTGAGGAGGGTTGATGATGGGTGTTCCAAAAAGGGATCCAAATACTCCACCGTTGCTGATGGTGAATGTACCACCATCCATATCCTCAATGGCAAGCTCATTCTTGCGAGCCTGAAATGAGATAAAACAATGACCACAAATGACTTACACTGGAGTATTAAAATCAGAAAAAATAGTTATCTGAGTCTCAGCTCTCAACTGAACAAACATGGACATTATAAATACGAGCCCTGATCAGAACAAAGACAATGTGAACTTTAAGGGACTGCTGTATTTTACTAGTGATTGAAGTGGGACAGTGACAATTTCAGATTATTTTTAAAAATTGCCTTCAAGGCTGAAGGAACTGTGATAGAACAGTCAGAATTAAAAAAAAACAGCAGAGAATTGTGAAAACAATATATTCGGAAACAATAACAAAAAAGGGATCCTTTGGCTATGTTGGAAACAGAAAAACCCAAAGACTGTGTAGGTCTAAGGATTAGTAATAGGCGATGAAGAGAGGGTGGAGTTTTTAAACGCCTATTTACCTCTGTCTCCCCTCAGAATAAAAACGGAGATCTAACTGGTGGTCATATGAGGACCTGTACCAGAAAACACAGACAAGCCAAGGGAAAAAATCCTAATTTAAATAAATTAAAATCTCCAGAGCTGGATTAGTTACATCTTGGGTACCAGAACAAATGGAGGCAATTGCAGACTGGCATGTAGTAAAATTAAGGAGTCCCAGAAAACTTCTGCAAGACTAAAGAATGAATGTTGCCACTAGCTTTACATCTGTATTGGACAAGATCCTACAACAGACTATTAAATATTACATTTGTGAACACTTACGACAGGCATGTCACAATGAATAGGAATCAGACTAGGTTCGTCAGAAACAAATCAGACCATTTCTTCTCAGAGTTATTAGCTTCATAGTTCAAGAGAATGCTGCTCACAGTTTAACCCTCAGTGAAGTCACTGACATATGCTTCTTAATAAAATGGTAAAGCATGAACAAGAACTAGATGGTAAGTCTGCTGGAGGGGCTCACACTTAAGAATGTATCAAAAAAATGGAAGGGGAATGAGGAAATGTAGCAAAGGACAGACAATACAAGGAGAAAGCTGCTAATTTATATTAATTCAAATCTGATCTGATTTCATCTAACACTGCCTGATTCCATTTAACTTCAGGCAATATACAATAAAATCAAGAACATAAAAATACAATACGATAATTATAATAGAATAGGGTAAACAAAAACTGATGACAGATCCACAGCGAACACACTCGTACACAATCCAGTGGAGACCCTTAGCGTTATAAGTCGTTAAGGGACTTCAAGGAAGATGTAGCTGGTGATAGCATTTTAAAAGGTGTATTAAAGGTTGGTCAGGAACTTGAGGTGAGACTTGACACTGCCTCAAAAGATAGTGATGGAAAACGTATGTGCAAGCCTGTTTTCTCCAAAATTGTATTTCTGTTTGCAGAACATAATGACTGGCAGTATGCTTTACCAGGAGGCCTTATTGGTGTAGGTACCAAGATTGACCCAACTTTGTGCCAAGTTGATCAAATGGTAGGGCAGGTTCTAAGTACAGGTGAAGCCCTATCTGAAATATTCACTTCTTCTTCAGGCAACAGACTAAGTGTCTGTACTGAAGGGATCAAAATAGTTGCCAAGGTGCAAAATTATCCAAAAATGAAGTCCTAATGGTAAACATGGGAACTCTTTGAGGTGGAGGTTGGGTCAGTGTTGTGAAAACTGATCTGGAGAAAATAGTGCTATAACTAATCCTGTGTGCACTGAAGTAGAAGAAAAAAATGCCCTTAGTCAAAGAGTTGGCATTTAATTGGATGAGATTAGAAGAGGGTTGACAATCAAATCTACTGTGGATGATGATTAAAAACAAAAAAGAAAAACAGTTCTTCAATTTGTATAGAATGAAATGTGTTTCTATAGTTTTAATGCATTTTCAGTGAGGAAACTGTTGTACAGATGATGTCCAGATTGTATTGAAAATTAAATCTCTCATTAAGTCTTGTCGGTATCTGCAATAAACAAAAGAAATTGGCAAAGATGGAGCTAATTCTCCAATAGTTTACCAAAACTAAATTTGTTTTTTGTTTAATTTGTCAGTTTTGTACAGACGATGTGGGTCTGGCTATTTGATTTTAAACACTGCAACTCGATCCTATAATCTGATTTGAAGTTTGAAAGCTGTTTATTTTTTCATTTCATTGTTATAGGTAGCTGAGTAACAAAAAGCTGAAATGTTTGTCAATGGAACAAATTAAAATTATGATTGTAAGACCCCCAGAGTTATCCTGTGGTAAGATAGGCAGCCAACAAATTTTATAAAGAAATGAAATAAAGACATAAATAATCAAAGCCCTGGAAGAAATCTTAGGAAGACTTTGGTAGGGCTGAGTCCTGGGCCTGGTACCGCTCAATATTTTTACCTAGAGATTAATAAGAGTCACAGGGATACTTATCAAGTTAATGACACAAAATTGGCAGAAACAGTTTAGTGTAGAGAGACAATTCAAAAGCTCTAGATAGACTTGAGCAAGGGACTGAAATTAATAGAATTTAATGAAGGAATATAAAGTTCTTAAAATATATGAAAAAGGAAATCACAAGTATAGGAAGGGAGATTAGGCTCAGCAGAAGTACATGTGAGAAAAAGAAATTGGGTGCCCTGGTAGACCGTAAGGCTAAAATGAGTCAGCAGTGTGTAGTATACGCTAAAAAGGCAAATTATATCTTGAGATCCATTAACAAAAGCATAGAGCCCAGATCACGGGAAACAATTGTTCCTCTCTCTTCTGCCCTGCTCAGTTGGAATACAGTGTCTAGTTCTGGACACCACAGTTCAAAAAAGGATAGTGACAAAAGAGTAAGTTTGAAGGTCCCTACTAAGGTTCTGCAAGCTAAGCTGTATGAGGAATAGTTAAAGGATCAGGGCAGGTTCTGCATATTAATGAGATGATTGATATGACATTTAGCTGTCTTTAGTTTCATGACCAGATTCAGTGGGTTAGAACTAGATCCCTAGGAAAACTTCCTAATTGTATAAACTGTCAGCCAATGGAATGGGGTGCCATAGAAAGTAGTGAGTTTTCTTTCACCAAGTCAGCAAGGCTTGATGATCATCTATTAGAGATGCTGTGAGGAGATCCTGTACTGAGTAGAGGGTTGATTCTTTGAGACTGTAATAGGACATGGTTTTTCCGAGTATGGGGCATACACATACATAATATTAAGAATGATAAGGATTAACCAGTTCTGCCACAACACTGACATAACCTTTCTGGATATGTAAAAAAAGCGCATAGGTACACATGGTTCTACTATCTGGAAGAAAAGTATTTATCTGTTCCTAAGGTATCACAGAAAGCCCATGTCCAAATCCAAGTATAGAGAATCTGTGACTTCTTCATATTAATCAGAAGTGCGAATCTGTTCTTATGCCATTACAGGTAGTCCTCAATTAATGACCACAATTTTGACAAACATCTACACTGCTAAGTGGCAGGGTTGTTAAACATCATGTGACTGCGATACTTACAACCCCACTTCTACCATGGTTGTTAAGCCAATTGCCTGTGGTCATTGAGACGTCACATGACTGTGATTTGCAATGCTACTGTCAGCTTCTCCATTGATTCTGATTGTCAGAAGCTGGCACGTAAATGGGAGATCACATGACCATGAGATGCTTCGATGGCCAAAAATGCCTGCCGATTGCAAAGTACCTAAATCTTGATCATATGCCCAGGGAGATGCTATGATTGTCGTTAAGTATGAAGACCACTCATAACATTAGTTTTTCAGTTCCACTGTAACTTTGAATGGTAGCTAAAACAGGCCTTTGTTAAGCGAGGACTACCCATAGACAGCTAGCATAATCATTATGAAGACTTAGTGGAAGCATTTTCAACTCAACTGGATGTAGTGATGAGCACTAGCATAGAGATCTTTTTCAAAAAGCAGAGCTATTCTCCATGATCCCACATTTCAATGTGGGTAATTTTATAGGTCAGGGGTCCTCAACCTCTGGTTCATGGACTGGCACCGGTCCACGGCATGACAGGAACTGGGCTACACAAACAAACCAAGCGCCATTCACAGGATGTAGATGCATGGCACACCAAACCACGCCCCCTCCAGTCCGTGCAAAATCTTTTCTCCGGGGAACTGGTTCTTGGTGCCCAAAACGTTGGGGGGCCACTGCTACAGATAGTCCTTGACTTACAACCACAACTGAGCCCAAAATTTCTGTTGCCAAGCAAGACAGTTAAGTGACCTTTGTCACAACTTATGACCTTTTTGTCACGGTTGTTAAGCAAATCGCAGCGGCTCCGTGAATTATGTAGCCATTAAACCAATCTGGCTTCCCTCATTGATTTCTCTTTTTGGAAGTCAGCTGAGAAGGTTACAAATGGAGATCACGTGACCACGGGACAATGCAACTGTCAAAGACATGTCAGTTGCCAAGTGCTCGAATTTTGACCACACGACCACAGGGATGCTGCAATGGCCGTTAAGTGTGGAAACCGACCACAAATCATATTTTTCAGTGTCGTAACTTTGAATGGTCAGTAAATGAATGGTTGTAAGTCAAGGACTACCTGTATAATGATTCAACAAATTCTCCATGATTGGTGACCCTGAACTCAGAATTCCTGGTATGGGTATAAATTTAGAATGTGTAGTAGGGTCAGTTTGGCCTAGTAGTTAAGAGGCACAAGGCTAGAAACCAGAAGACCAGGAGGTCTACTCCAGCCTTAAGTATGAAACCCAGCTGAGTCATCTTTGACCAGGTACTCTCCTTCAGTTCAATTCATTTCATGGGGCTGTTGTTAACAGCTGTAGTGGCACAGTGGTTAGAGTGCGGTACTGCATTCTACTTCTGTTAACAGTCGGCTGCTAGTAAGTTCAGCAGTTCGAGTCCCACTAGCTCAAGATTGACTCAGCCTTCCATCCTTCCGAGGTCGGTCAAATGAGGAGCCAGATTATTGGGGGCAACAGGCTGATTTCTGTAAACCACTTAGAGAGGGTCCATAAAGCACTGTGAAGCGATATATAAGTCTAACTGCTATTGCTATTGGTATGAAAGCTACTTTCTCCTCTCACTTGAGGGTTGTGCATTTAAATTAATAAGGCTTAGAATAACTTTGGAAAATTTGCTGCAGGGGTAATGCAACCTTCCCTGGGGCACTCTAGATGTATTGAAATTACTCAACAGCATAGGAATTAAAGTCCCAATGTACCATGATGGGCAAAGCCATTATAATGCTTCTCTGTATAATGCTCTGGAAGATGGGGGATGCTTTCCTTAAGCTGGGTTTCAGATAATACAATTGATTGGCAGTGCTTGTAACAATGTAATGTCATTCTTTTCCAACGGTATTAGAATGTAAACTCTAGAACTGTAAAGTTTTGACGGAAAATTATATATATATCCCTTCTGAGTGCTAGAGGTGTTTCTCAAGGAAATCCTTTCTTCTGTAAACAAAGATACTTATTTTTATAAATGTGGGTCAAGAAATGGTCAAGATCAAAACCAGGGAGGACATGATAGCTGTGTTCCAGTATTTGAGAGCCTGCCCCAAAGAAGAGGGGATCAACCTATTTAGCAAAGCACCAGAAGGCAGGAAGAGAAGTAATGGATGGAAGCGAATCAAGGAAGCATCCAATCTAGAACCGAGGAGAAATTTTGTGACAGCAAGAACAATTAGCCAGTAGAATGGCTTGCATTCAAGAGTTGTGGGTGCTCCAACACTGACGGTTTTTAAAAAGAGATTGGACAACCATTTGTCTAGAATGGTAATAGGACAGTGATGGTGAACCTTTTAGATACCCAGTGCATGGGCGAGTCGCAGCTAATGAGTCACGGCTTGGGTCGTCATCGCTTGGTGTCGCTACTCCTTTCTGACTATGTGCATGGCCCTGTGGTACCATCGCCCGGGGCCTCTACTCTCTTTCTGAGCACGCAAATGGTCCCATGATGTCATTGACCGGTGCTGTTGCCCCTTTCTGAGCATGGCTCTGGGGTAATGCTGGGGCGACTTGGCTCATGTGCCGACAGAGAACGGTCTGCGTGACCACTGTGGCACGCGTGCCATAGGCTTGCCATCACTGGTATAGGATCTCCTGCTTGTGCAGGGGGTAGGACTCATGGACTTGCCAAGGTCCCTTCCGACTCTGTTATTTCCTTTTTATTTGCTTTTGTTGAGATGCCTGGATACCGGCCTTCACTGAACATTAGAGGCCTCTGTGCTCCCTTTTAATAACCTGCTGTTGTCCGGGTTTAAATTAGTCTCGAAGACACCAGACCATGTAAACAGCTAACGTTTCTTTTTGATGTTGAGGTTGGTAGAGGAATGATTGC
>JANHFO010006404.1:76206-88889 GCA_032468095.1 Pareas carinatus | reverse complement strand
ATGATAAGGAAACGATAATAAATGATAAGGGTAGTAGATAAATGGTATATTCAATACAGTATAAATATAATAGATGTTCTGTTTTTACATTTATGTACTTTAAAGGAAAATGCGCACATAGACAAATCATAAGTTTTGAAAGTTTTACATCTAATATATATGTTTATATGACTTTTTTTTCTCTCCTTTGTTTCTGTAACTCTGCTATTGATATAAGTAATTCACTCTTACTTTGTGAAAATTAATAAAAAGATTGAAACACAGAGTGTGGGTCTGCCTAGGCGTCTATGGGGGAGCAGGGCAGGGAAGGTGACGAAATGTGCGCTGTGGTGGCCAGTCTAATGAAGAAATTTAGAGACTAAATGGCCAGTCTAGAGAAAAGAAGGACCAGGGGTGACATGATAGCACTATTCCAGCATTTGAGGGGCTGCCACAAAGAGAAAAAGCTCAACTTATTTTCCAAA
Organism: Pareas carinatus; assembly: GCA_032468095.1. Lineage (NCBI taxonomy): Eukaryota > Metazoa > Chordata > Lepidosauria > Squamata > Pareidae > Pareas > Pareas carinatus. The sequence goes on along the minus strand of JANHFO010006404.1, from coordinate 88,425 downwards.
GCACCGGAAACAATGGATGGAAACTAATCAAGGACAGAAGCAACCTGGAATTAAGGAGAAACTTCTTAACCGTGAGGATAATTAACCAGGGGAACAGCTTCAGAAATTGTGGGTGCTTCTTCACTGGAGGTATTTAAGAAAAGGCTGCACAGTCGCCTGTCTGAAATGGTATAGGGTCTGCTGCTTGAGCAGGGGGGTTGGACTAGAAGACCTCCAAGGTCCCTTCCAGCTCTATTCTGATTGACTGATTGATTTCAGCACACAAACCTCCAGCAGCAGAGCGAGCATCATACGTTGCGCTGCTCTCTGTACCGATCACTGTTGTGGTCGACCCATGAGGCTGATGAGTGGAGCTGTCGTCAGCACGTTGATGACCATTTTCCTTCCTCTCCCATTGAGCATCACCCGCCAGTGGAGAAAAGCAGCCAACTGTTCTTAAGGTGTGGTGGGAAGAGAATCCATGTGCCTTGTTGGCTACTCTGAGTTGTCGCTTGTTTCACCTGATTTATGAAAGAGCAGTACAGTGTGTCCAGAAATTGCCTGGCTGACACCTCCAGAGGAAAGTGGGTACCAGAAAGTTAAAGCACAGCCATGCAGTTGTAAACCTACTTCTTTTTAGCACACATTCCACAAAAACGGATTAGAGCATTGACTGCATGGGTGTGGCTGACATTTTGACTTTTTCAACCACCAGCTCCCCCCCCCCCTTGGATGTCCCTGATGGAGCTAGCAGCAAGTGACCGTAGCTAGTATTGGAAATGGCCAAAGGGGGCATCCCATCCCACCAAAGTCCTCTAAACAGTATTAAACAGACCCATGCAAAACCCTGTGTTGGCAGAAGCAGGAGAAAATCGGCAATGCATTCATTGTTGACAAAATCAGCAACACAGTTGTGCGTTTGGAATAGCAGCCAAAGCAGGTGCAACAGTTTGTTATCAGGAACAGTATTGTCACTCATAGTATAGTGTGTTATTAGGGCATGGGTAATAATACCGTTTCCCCCAAAATAAGACCTAACTGGAAAATAAACCCTAGCATGATTTTTCAGAATGCTCCTTATATAATGCCATTATATTATAATATATGTGATTAGCCATCAAAAGTTCAGTTAAATTCTCACTGGCTCAAAGTTGACTCAGCCTTCCATCCTTCCGAGGTCAGTAAAATGAGGACTCAAATTGTTGGGGGAAATATGCTGACTGTGTAAACGGCTTAGAGAGTGCTGCAAAGCACTGTGAAGCGGTATATAAGGAGGAGGAGGAGGAGGAGGAGGAGGAGGAGGAAGAAGAAGAAGCCAAAATAAGCCCCAGTTAAGATCACCAGCCAGCCAGACACATGTACATATTTTTCCCAAAATAAGACCTAATTGTAAAATAAGCCCTAACATGTCTTCGGGAATAAAAATTAATATACTGTAATAACTGGTCTTATTTTGGGGGAAACACGGTAACATTTTCCCACAGAAATTGTCACAAAATATCCACTAAAGACAAACGTCCTAGGAACAATGATTCAACTAATAATACTACAGGTAGTCCAGGACTCACAAAAGTTCACTTAATGACCACTCAAAGTTACAACGGCACTGAAAAAGTGACTTATGACTATTTCCCCCACGTTTGACTATTGTAGCATCCCCATGGTCATGTGATTTACATTTGAATGCTTGGTAACTGACTCACATTTGTGACCGTTGCCGTGTTGGGGGTCATGTGATCGCCTTTTGCAACCTGACAAGCAAAGTCAACGGGGAAACCAAATTCACTTAACCGCGATACTAATTTGATAACTGCAGTGATTCGCTTCATAAATGTGGCCAGAAAAGTCATAAAAATGAAGCAAAACTCACTTAACAAATTTCTCACTTAGCAACATACATTTGGGGCTCCATGGCGGTTGTAAGTTGAGGACAACCTGTATTTGTCCAGTGACCCAACACTAACACTATACCACACCACGCATACCACACCACACCACACCTACCACTACACTACACTACAGTACACTATTACACTATGCATGTCTGTATATATGCGTTTGTATATGTATGTGTGTATGTATATCATTATTGCTTTCAGCACCTTCTTCAGCACTATAGCATCTGAAGCCTTCCTGTATGCTGGGAAGAGGCAATAGAGAAGACGTGGATTTTGGCTTCTTTTGCATATTCATAGGCTCCTCAAACTGGTTGGCTGTTCTTGACTTCCCTCACTGTGACTCTTGATACAGGGATAACGGGAGGTCTTTGTTGACAGCTCTGCCCCTTTCTCATTTGACAGCAGGCTTCAGATGCTTTCAAAGGACACGGACGCCAAGGTGAGTGCTTTATGTCTGGGAAAACAAGAAAAGGGATCAGTGTCGGGCAGTCTATTTGTGGAGGGGTGCTGTAATTCCCCCCGCCCCGTTCTTAAAAGTTTGACTTTATATATTTGTAAGTGTACCTCATGGTTGTGCTTTTTTCTTGTAAATTTGCTTTCTTTGCATTGTTTTTATAACGTTAGTTCTGAGGTTAGCTTGGATCAAAGTTACCTTTGATCATTGACAGCATCTTATTCAATGTGGTTCAAAACCTCATCACCAGATACCGAGAGGTTGTTTTGGAGAGAACATTAATCTGGAAAATGATTCACTGTTAGGTACCTACATTCTTCATTCAAAACAAGATTTAAGAGTTTAGGTGATAATTCGTAAAATTAATATAGGCAATGAGCACAAATTAGGAGACTGAATTAATGAATGTCATATTCCAAAATAATCACATTCTTGGAATTCAATTCAGCAACAAGACTGCAGTGTCTTACAGAAAAAGTAGATAAATGGAGTCAGCAGATACATACAGATTAAGGGGAAAAAAACCCCAATAAACGTCTTTCATTTTAGAATACTTTCAAATGTTGCAAAACGTCATTATAATACTGATGAAACCCAGCCATACTTTTCTGTGACATTTGAAAGAGAAAAGTCAATATATAACCTAGACCTGGATGAAGTCCAGTAAAATTAACTTGAAATCTGATAAAATAAGGCAAAAACAACAACAAAAAAGAATAAGACTAATTCAAATAGTACACATCAACAATCCATTTTGGAACATCTGTTTCCAATCTTGTGGAGGTAGTCCTCGACTTGCAACTATTTAGTAAAATGTTTGAAGTTACAACGGCATTGAAAAAAGTGACTGTTTTTCAACTTATGGCTGTTGCAGCATTCCCATGTCACGTGATCGAAATTCAGGCATTTTGCAGCTGATATTTATGACAGATGGCCTGTCCTGGGCTCATGTAATCGCCATTTGCAACCTTCTCAGCTGGGTTTCGACAAGCAAAGTCAACGGGGAAGCCTGATTCAATTAACAAACATGTTACTAATTTAACAAGTACAATGATTCACTTAACAACTGTGGCAAAAAGACATCATAAAATGGGGCAAAACTCACATTAACAATTGCCTGGCTTAATGAGATAAAATTTGGGCTCTGTTGTACTCATTAAGTTGAGGACTACCTGTATTATAATTTTTTTATCAGAGCCCATGTACAAAATACCCAGAAATCCTGATAAATTCCAAATACTAGTGATATATTGAAGAAGATAAATGGCATAGCGATAAACCAGTTAATCCTATCACACTGGGAACCTGATGGCAAATGTTATTTTCTTCATATTTCACCTCTCTTTAGGAATGTTTTAAACATACTAACTTGGGAAAGATGTAACATTTCATCTACAAACACGTAGATTAGCGCTCTCTGTTTTTCTTGCACTATTTTATTGGCAGAGTCCTCAGAACTGATAGTTTGTACACTGACCGTTAATCACGTATGTGCTTACATACTAGATAATATATTTTACTCTTTCTTTCTGCTCCAGATTCCTGGCTAATTAAAGTCTAAAAAAACTAAGTCACAAGGCACCTGTGCTCTCAGAAGTGAAAGTTGTATTTCCCTCTATGATTTTCACTGTTTTGCTGGATATCAATTCTTTGTCCCGAAAGAAGAAAGAGATATGAATGTGAATAGCATTGCTAATCAATACAATTATATTCCTAATCCTGTATGTGTAGATGGACAAAAAGGAGAGTTTTGTACTGAAGGAAATTATTCTTTTCACCCTCCTCCTTATTATGAATCTATAATATCACATCTTCTTAATCGATCAGAAGTAAATAGTGAGCTAGATATAAGCTTTCTTCTCCCCTCCTCACAGACAACTGAACATCCATCTTCTAGGGAAGCTATTGCCATGAGTCCATTGCCTGCTTATGGCTTTGGTAACACAAATCAGTTCCATAATGAACAACTACAAGCTAAGAGGGCTAGGGTGGAAAATATCCATAATGAACAGCTACAAGCTAAGAGGGCTAGAGTGGAAAATATTATCCAGGGAATGAGTATCATGCCAAACTCAATAGTGTCTGGTGCTCTGGGGGAACAGGATTGTCCCAATTGTGAAAACGGAAAAGAAAGCTGTCGACAGAACAAGAGGAAGCAGAAACTTCCTCAACAGCAAAGTCTGCCAGGAATTTCCCAAACAAGACCTCCGGGAAGCAGCATCTCAGCAGAAGAATTCCTTCAGCTGAAAAAACAGCTCCATGCTTTGCAACATCAGTTGAGGCAACTTGGAGAGAGAGTTCCTCAACATGATGAGGAAAATGATTCTAATCCAAGCCAAGAAAGTATAGAGAGGACTGTCGGACTGTTGAAGATGTACGGTGGAAAGACAGACAACAACAGTCAAGTGTTGTGTTGTGATCAACATAAAGATTATTTCTGGAAAAGCACACCCAGAATAAGAGAGCTTGTGCTGTCTGAGAAAGATGATACGGGCATTCAAAATGTGGAAGAAAAAACGCTTTCGGAAATACTAAAACAAGAATTAACACAGGTAATGACGCATGCTGTAGATTCAGTTTTGAAAAAGATCCTGCCTAAATCATCAAGCCTTGAATCTCAGTTGCCCAATTGTTCCGTAGGGACAGCTGTTGGAAGAAATACACCCAGTAAGTGGCTACCTAAGATTTCTTCTCCTAAAGGTCCCATATCGTTAATCACAGAAAAATCTCCAGGCTTCCCTATTCATCCAATCCGATCAAGAATGGAGAGGAAACTTTGTCGGCCACCAGAGAATTACCCCGTGATCTTGACCTCTGAAGTTCAAGAAAATGGTATTCTTAGTCAAATGCTATTCTGTGGTCCAAAAGGCCATTGGGACGGTCCCCCTCCAAGAATGGTATCTCCCGAATCTTTAGAAGCACCGTGGCAACCAATCAAACTGAAGCCGTCAGGCGTGAGACGGCAATATCCACCTTCCTCGGAAAATTTGGCTTCTCTTCCTTCTACAAATGCAATGTTTGCTGAAATGCACGCCATGGTGGATGGAGTGTACTTCTCAGCAAGAAATATATCCTTTAGGGGGTCTTTAAAATCTCTATGCATAGGGTGGGTTAAAGCCCTATCATCATTTAGGATACGAGAGGCAGCTTACATGTAACTCATTAACACCCATTTAGTATTTCCCAAACGTTTCTGAAGTGGTGAGAGTTGATCTTTCTTGACACTTTGAATGAAATGTGGGCTTTATATGCTGCATTTTATCCCTCTTAAAAAAGTGACATCGCACAAAAAAGATGGGGGGACTATTTTTGCCAAGGGGTAAGGGACAAAAGGCAAGACTTAGGACATTGTTCCCTTCAGAATCTGTAAAATGAATTTAACCGCCTGCTTAAAACGAACGCTCTCAATGCAGATAGAAGTGTTATATGATTCTGTGCTATACTGAAGGCTACTTTTATGGCAATGAATTGACTGATTTCTACTTTCATCGCTCAGATGAAGCACAAAATCAAAAATAGATCTCTGTCGCTGGTGTCTATTGACGTGGGATTAAGACACAGTATTTCCGTTATAGTGGTACTATTGGGCATCTTTATATTCTTGCAGAGATATCACTCTTTAGGTGTTGATCTGTATTTCTTCACGCGTCTTCCAAAAGAGATCCTAGATTTCCCCCCTCTTAAAGTCCCACCTGATAATGTTGCTATTGCATTGATATATACCATGTTTCTCTGAAAATAAGACACTGTCTTATATCAATTTTTGCACCCAAAGATGCACTAGGTCTTATTTTCAGGGGATATCTTATTTTTCCACTGAGGCCGCCCGGAACTGGAAGTCCGAGGCCTTATTATCAGGGAGGTCTTATTTTCGGGTGATGCCTTATATTTCAGTGAGAGGCAAAACTGTAAGTAAGTCTTATTTTCGGAGGATGTCTTACTTTCGGGGAAACAGGGTAATACATCAATAGAAAGAAACCCCATGGGGATCGACACGTAGCATTGATGGGGCTGCGCAGAGTATCTGATTTGAAGAGCACAGTAAGATTTGGAGCACATCTGGGCTTTCAAGTAGCCTCTGCTCCTGGAAACACATTAAAGCAAAAAATCTTTTCTTGGGCTTGCGTGGGAGCCCTCTGCAGCTGATTCATAATTGCAGAAAAAGTTGTTTTTAATGTAAGGTATTCCCAATAAGTGCTACATATCCTGTCCCATGAATTCAGATAGCTCTACAGTTCCAAGCTGGGCAAATTATTTTTTCCTTGACTCCAGATTAAATCCAGGAAGCTTTGACCCCAAGCCATCTGAAAAAGGCTAAATTGATGTTCTTCTTCTCTCGCTATCCCACATCTTCCCTGTTGAAAGCTTATTTTCTAGATATACAGGTAAACTTAACTTTGCGTATTTCATTGTTAACATGTAACCGAGTCTCCAAAATCTCCCATAGCAGAGCATGGATGCTTGTAAAAATTGGAAAGGTAAGCAAAGATGATGCAAAAATTAAGTACCAGTCATATTATGTCCAAATGTGTACAAAATACTTACAGATTTACATTGTACATGTGACCTTTGCTTAGTCACCACTTGTTCAGAAACTTGGAACCTCTAGCAGGACTGGACAAGTGATACTTATGACCTCCTTGAAGTTCTGGCTGTTGCAGCATCCCTGAGCTCATGTGATTACAACTGGATCATGGTTATGACATTGAAGCATCCTGTCGTCATCCAGAGTGATTTGCTTAACAACGGCAACCCAAAGTCAAGGAATTTCTGTCACTAAGTGCATGATCATGTGACACTGCACCTTGTTACTGTGTTTCTTAGTGATGGAGATTCCAATTCCAATTACTTCGTTATGCGAGGACTACCTATAGAGATACACAGATACAATACAATGTAATGTCCAGAAAAAACAGAACTTAGCATATAATGCCATTTTAACTGCTCTTTTTAACAGTTTACTCGCTGTATCACCTCCCAAATCATCAAATGGTTTAGCAATTTCCGTGAATTTTATTACATCCAGATGGAAAAATTTGCAAGGCAAGCTCTCTTGGAAGGAATTACAGAACTCAGTGATCTTACTGTTACCAGGAACTCTGAGCTCTTCCGGATCCTTAATGTCCATTACAACAAAGGGAATGATTTTGAGGTGAGACTATATTTGAATAGCATAGAAAAAAGCACTACCCACAATCTCTTCAAATCAGAGAGATCACTCTAGCTTGCAATTATTATTTATTGTGAATCTGTGATTGAAGACGTTGTATCGCAGCACTGCATCTTGAAAAATTATGATGCTGGTTACATTCTCTATAGATCCTACTCTATAGAGACTTAAGTCTTGAAATACTACCTGAATTATCTAATAAGAGTAACAAATGTTTCTTATTCCAAATAGATTTAATGACATAACAGTAGCTGCTTAAATTATAGCCACATTGTGTGGTGTGAGTACTTGAGCAGTTGTTCACACATATACGTACAGACTTCTCTGTGATTGCTCTGCCTGTCAAATGCACAGCCCCAAATGCATACTTGATTCCTTTGTCACATTTTCTTAAGGAGGAGCTTAACACAAGTGTGTTTCTGTTATTCTGAGGATGGATTTTTATATTGATGTTTTTAGTTTGTGAACCATATAAAGTTGTTAATATAAAGAGCTGTAGTGGTTAGAAGGCAATATTACAGGCTAATTCTGTGGATTTCCAGCAGTTCGATCCTGACTGGCTCAAGGTAGACACAGCCTTCCATCTTTCCAAGGCCGGTAAAATGAGGATCTCAATTGTTGGCGGCAATATGCTCACTCTGTAAACTGCTTAGAGAGAGCTGCAAAGCTCTGTGAAGCGGTATATAAGTCTAAGTGCTATTGCTATTTAGAGAAAAGGTACAGAACAGTACATAATGGAATAATTAATAAGAATGCATGGATGAGTTCCTGCTTGGCAGGATTCCATTCTGAGATTAAATCACAAATGGTTAGAGGTAGAAGGAATTTGAATTGACAGTTTATCAGTTATAGTATAAAATTAATGGTATCTTGGAGAGCATAGGTAGTTTCTATCGAAAACTGGAGTGCAATAACTTTGCTAAAATGAAGCTGATCATTGATCATAGGTGTCAAATTAATAAAACTTTTCATTCTATCTTTACAGGCTCCTGATGGTTTCTTGAATGTTGCCAGTCTGACCCTTCAGGAGTTCTTTAGGGCTGTCAGAGCAGGTTGGGATTTGGATCCTTCCTGGAAAAAACCAATTTACAAAATAATTTCCAAACTTGATAGTGACATCCCAGATGTATTTAAATCCTCTAACTGCCCTAAGGAATTCACCCAAGATTAATGTACAATGATCATGGCATGTGACTGAAATGATTCTATATTCACTGCTGTGTAAGTTTTGATTAACTTGCATACTAACTCAGCAGTTGAAATCTGAATCAACAGAGAAGGCACAATCTATTCTAATACGTTATAAATACATGAAAGGGACATTTTGGGACTGTCTGTAGAAACTTTTGCTGCTGTATCTCAGTTGTGTGTTTTATTACTTATTTATTAAACAAACATATATTTATTAAGCAGACTTATATAGCTTCCCAAAAGGAAAACCGTGCAGCAACAGAATATAGTACTGTACACTAAAAAAAGACCATGGGGCTCCAATAAAACTTGCAATCATTTATCCACCGTCTCTATTTACTCCACCACTGGATCCAGTGTCTGGGAGAAAATCCAAGTCTTCGCTATTTTTCTGAAGACCAGTTGGGTTCGGGCCATCTGTATCTCTGGGGAAAGGCTATTTCATAAGTCAGGTGCCATGCAGAGGAAGCAAGTCTCACTGGAGCCCTACTGGACAACATTGTTTCATCAAGGATGCTTTCTACAATCCTCCTTAATCTCCTTTGAAAGAGAAGGCTGGTCCAACCTACTGTGTGATCAGTCAATAGTATGATCCAATAAATGATAAATATGATGCATTTCCTTGAAATCTATTCAATTAAACGTTTATAAGATACCGTAATACTTCTATACATGTATCTAATACATCCATTTAAATTGTTCATTTTTTTTCTCAGAATATACTTTGTTCAGAAGAATTTAACTGTATTATTTAATTGAACAACAGTAGTTTTCTACAGTGTCAGTTATTAACTACATTAAAGATATAACTTAGTACTCTTCCTTTAAATTGTAAGCCATCTGAGGTTTGTGTGTTTTGCTTCCCCTGAGTTCAAATGCTCATCCTGACAGAAGACAACTGGCTGAGAGTAACGTCACTCTTGTTTTCTTAATTAAACTTACTTCATTGGGTTGTTATGAGAATAAAAAGAAAGAACTATATTTTGAGTTCCTTGGGAAAATAAGTTAAAAATGTGATAAATCAATAAATAATTTTCTTGCTGGATCTTTGCCTGATTGCATTTTCTTACGAGTTAGCCCAATCAAAAAAATGTAATAGACCAGGGTTTTTATGCTGTAAATTCAACATGGGTTCAGAATCTGTATGCAAGCCAAGAAGCAATAGTTAGAACTGGACATGGAAAAACTGACTGGCTTGGAATAGGGAAAGGAGTACAGCGAGGCTGCATACTGTCACCCTGCTTATTCAACTTATATGCAGAGCACATCATGCGAAATGCTGGGCTAGAAGAATCACAAGCCGGAATTATGATTGCTGAGAAAAATATCAACTTCAGATATGCAGATGATATCACCCTAATGGCAGAAAGTGAAGAGGGACTAAAGAGCCTCTTGATGAGGGTGAAAGAGGAGAGTGCAAAAGTTGGATTGAAGCTTAACATTAAAAAAAACTAAAATCATGGCATCCTGCCCCATCCCTCCCTGGCAAATAGAAGGGGAAGAAATAGAAGCAGTGACAGATTTCATTTTCTTTCCAGCTCTGTTCGGATTGAACTGATTGATTGAATAGACTTTCGGCTTTTAAGTGAGTAGCATAAGAAAGTAGGAAACACATCCTGCTATTTTGAGATGGAAAACATTAATTTTGTTCCTTTCTTTTATTTCTAGTCTAAGTTATTTGCCTTTCTTTAAACAAAAATATGACATGCTAAAGATTGGGTTCACGCAACATGCTAAATCCCAAAAATAATTATTTTTAGTTTAGCACATTATGTGAATTCATTCTATGATAAATTATTCAATAAAGTATGGCTAAACAAACCATGCCTTCATGATAGAGATAAAAATAATCTCTAAGTTAATAAAAGAAATCAACTACCTTTTATAAATGGACACAAGTTTAACACCAGGACTCAAGACAAAAACAATTTAATCTCCCAGGATACTCCACAGCAAAGCAACTATATTGGAAAAGTTGGACTTTAACAGCACCATTGAGCAAGAAATTGTGGACCTCACACACATAAAAAGGATTAAGACAATTTCAAGTTTCAATAAATAATAAGTGTTTTTAATGCATTTCAATTGTTAATTGAAAAAAATACTTTTGTCTCATGCATAACCTGCAACTGCACAACCAATTTATTTCCCTTTCCCCCCCTCCCTTTTTCCTACTCCACCTCAGCTCAGTTTAAATCCAGAACCAGGCAGCAACTCTGTGCATCTGATGAAATGAGCTTCAGCCATGAAAGCTTATGCTTTTTCACTAAATTTGTATGTTGGAGAAGGTCCAACTAATCTTTGTTTTTTTTTGACACAATAGATTAACATGGCTCTCCCCCCAAACAATGAGTTTTTCCTTGCAATTTTTGCAAGTGGTTTACATCCTTCTGAAAATAATATATTTGATGGATCTGAAATGTAGTCAATAAATGTAGCTGAATTGACCTGAATGATGCAATTTTAATCCAATATTTTAATGGTTCAATCAATCATTGAGAAAACAATCCTATTTTTCAGTTCAGTTCATCAACATTGAGCAACAACTATGATCCTTCTTTCCATAGCGATGGGAAGAAATGAATTTCGATAGAACAAGTATTAGTTTTGTAGCTGATCAACCTATTCTGAAGCTAATAGGTTGTGCATTTTGTAATGATGTCATTATCAACAGGTCGCTAGTTCTTTCCCCTCTGAAGATGTCCATGAACATTCATTATAGTTCCCCCCACCCTGCAATGTTTGACCTTTGCTACTGCAAAACAAATTGTCTACAGATCTATTAATCCATTGATAACTCTTAATATACATCGGCATGTCCAAATGACTTGGTTTTTAGAACATTCATTAAGCTGAAGCCATGTTCATACTCTCCCCTGTATGTTTGATTGTTTCTCCAATATTCATCAACTTTGCCAGATTCTGATGTACAATTGCCATCATTTCAGACTAGTTTGAGATCAATTCACTTTTGATTTTTCACCTTCTGCAAACTTGAGGTTATTATTCTGATCGACTGTAATAGCATCTTCAATAATAAAGTCTGTTTTGTAAACAGAGGAAACTGAGCTGTTCAGTTCCAAAACTCAAGGCGCACTGTTCTATTGCTGTGCAGTCAAAAGTAGGCCAATCTTAGACTCTTTGCTGAAAATCTGTCTACCAAATGGGGATACAGAAAGTTTATGAAACAAATTCTAGAATTCGTATCCATTTGATTATTTGCTCAAGAACTCATATCAAGAAGAGCATTATTATACTGTGAAATTAATTGTTTGAGGTATTGAACTCTGATTTTGCTTCAATTTATCAAGTACATGGATATTGTTTTTTAGATAGCATGGCTGATGAAACCAGTTCTGACAAAACTTTAGTCAAAACATGTGGTTATCTGGTATTCTAGGTTTTTTAGCTTTTTCAGCCATATATAGAAATTGGATTATTATTACCTTGGTCAGAATAGAATAGAATAGAATAGAATAGAATAGAATAGAATAGAATAGAATAGAATAGAATAGAATAGAATAGAA